>CM033647.1:18311384-18333347 GCA_019512145.1 Engystomops pustulosus
CTCTCCTCTAGGTGTAGAGGATGCCCCCTGTCTATGGTGATGGTAGATCCACCTCTTCTCTAGGTGTAGAGGATGCCCCCTGTCTATGGTGATGGTAGAATCACCTATTCTCTAGGTGTAGAGGATCCCTCCTGTCTATGGTGATGGTAGAACCGCCTCTCCTCTAGGTGTAGACAATGCCCCCTGTCTATGGTGATGGTAGAACCGCCTCTCCTCTAGGTATAGAGGATCTACCCTGTCTATGGTGATGGTAGAATCGCCTCTCCTCTAGGTGTAGAGGATGCCCCCTGTCTATGGTGATGGCAGAACCACCTCTCCTCTAGGTGTAGAGGATGCCCCCTGTCTATGGTGATGGCAGAACCGCCTCTCCTTTAGGTGTAGAGATTGGCCCTTGTCTAAAGCATTGGTATGACTGTCTCTCTTCTAGGTGTAGAGGATGTCCACTGTCTATAGTGTTGGTAGAACAGCCTCTCCTTTCCTCTTGGTGTAGAGGATGCCCCCTGTCTAAAGTGATGGTATGACTGCCTCTCTTCTAGGTGTAGAGGATGCCCCCTGCCTTTGGTAATTATAGAACCACCTCTCCTCTAGTTGTAGAGGATGCCCCTGTCTATTGTGATGGTAAAACCTTTTCTCCTCTAGGTGTAGAGGATGCCCCCTGTCTATGTTGATGGTAGAACCTCCTCTCCTCTAGGTGTAGAGGATGCCCCCTGTCTATGTTGATGGTAGCACCTCCTCTCCTCTAGGTGTAGTGGATGCCCCCTGTCTATGATGATGGAAGAACCACCTCTCCTCTAGGTGTAGAGGATGCCCCCGGTCTATGGTGATGGTAGAACTGCCTCTCCTCTAGGTGTAGAGGATGCTCCTGTCTATGGTGATGGTAGAATCTCCTCTCCTCTAGGTGTAGAGGATGCCCCCTGTCTATGGTGATGGTAGTACCACCTCTCTTCTAGGTGTAGAGGATGCCCCCTGTCTATGGTGATGGTAGAACCTCCTCTCCTCTAGGTGTAGGGGATGTCCCCTGTCTATGGTGATGACAGAACCACCTCTCCGCTAGGTGTAGAGGATGTACCCCGTCTATGGTAATGGTAGAACCTCCTCTCCTCTAGGTGTAGAGGATGCCCCCTGTCTATGGTGATGGTAGAACCCCCTCTCCTCTAGGTGTAGGGGATGTCCCCTGTCTATGGTGATGACAGAACCACCTCTCCGCTAGGTGTAGAGGATGTACCCCGTCTATGGTAATGGTAGAACCTCCTCTCCTCTAGGTGTAGAGGATGCCCCCTGTCTATGGTGATGGTAGAACCCCCTTGCTCAAGGTGTAGAGACTGACCGCTGTTTATGGTGATGATAGAACCATCTCTCCTCTAGGTGTAGAGGATGCCCCCTGTCTATGGTGATGGTAGAACCTCCTCTCCTCTAGGTGTAGAGGATGCCCATGTCTATGGTGATGGTAGAACCATCTCTCCTCTAGGTGTAGTGGATTCCCCCTGTCTATGGTGATGGTAGAAACACCTGTCCTCTAGGTGTAGAGGATGCCCCCTGTCTATGATGATGGTAGAACCGCCTCTCCTCTAGGTGTAGAGGATGCCCCCTGTCTATGGTGATGGTAGAAACACCTGTCCTCTAGGTGTAGAGGATGCTTTTGTGTTTCTCTGGATACATGAACCTTTCTGGATGCATCCCATTATTTTATTAGTCTAAACATCAGCTGACTGGCACTGGTCACTAAAGCTAGTTTTACTGTCCACCAATCCCCCTGTGTCTTTATCAAATACTGTTTTTGACAGTGTTTAAACATGTAATTCATAATTCTACTATAGGATTGTTTGCATTTGCAGTTGGGTATCATAAGAATGTTTAAGCCCCACCCTATATTCTGCATTGGACCAATCATGGAGGTAACTTCGAGATGAATTTTGCAAGTCATGTCCAAATTTGCCGCGAATGTTTTAGTAAATGTGGGGGAAAATTAGCAAATATTTTAGTGATTATTATTTTATCTTTTAAATTTGTAGGACTACATTCAGACCTCGTTTTTTTCATACGCTCAACGTATACATCAGGAAGGCTTCTTGCATATACACTGAGCATATCCATAGACATATACTGCTTTTTGCTTCTATCTGCACAGCTTATACATCTCATACTGTGGGAAACACATGATGGAATGAGGTAGAATACTATATCTTTCTATCCTGCTCCTAAGTGACATAAACACTCAACGGGGGCCATAACATGGCACCCATCCCCGACTTCTGCTGAGCGCACACGAAAGGAGGTCCCCAGTGATGGAACTGTTCATAAAACTGTCCAACCACTGCCGATGTCAACTCCTCTTGCCATTTTCAGAGGGAAGGGGGGAGAACAGGATGATGGGATGCAGTGGGATACATCCTAGACCTTCATTATAAGGACACATTGTGAATCTTCCCAATGTATCCTTACAAAGGAGGGCTAAATCGTGGCGGACATTTAGACTAATTAACAGACTTCATGTAAATTTCATCCTTGTTTCCATTCGTACCCATAACCCCAGTGCTGCAGTGTAACATCTCTAACCTTTGACCCCAGTTTTATGATCTTTTATGCTGCCTTGACCATTTACATCAGTAAGTCCTCCTTTGCTTGTTGATGTACGTGGGGGAGGTGATATATACAGTATATACAAGTCATGTGTATATTTTTGCACCGCTTTTATTTACCGCCTTGCTTATCTGACTACTAATGATCAAGGTATGCAGATGCGGATGTCACAATATTACCAGTAACAACCTGTAATTAATAGCTCCCTCGTCCTCCGCTCCGATTTGCAGCCTTTGCCGGAATGAACTTGTTTTAAGCAGCGGTTCCATTTCTATTTTGCAACTGGAGGGGCCAATAATACGTTGCTAAGCAACCGGTTGCATCTCTTCCCCCAAGTACGGAGGACCTAATATCTCACTTTCTTCGCTTGTCACCTACGTGGAAACACACTACCGTGTATGCAAATTATGCACCAGCAAGTGTCAGACTATATACACAAGCCTGCCTCATATCCAGTAGCGTTGGGGTGGCGAAATGTTCATTTGTTTTGTTAGAATTTCTGTTTATGGTTATTAGTTTCAAACATAACGCAATTATAAATCCCAGGGCCTGCTGGCGAGATTTGCATGCATTGTCAGCGGGGATCTCTAGCTAATAATAAAGAGTAGAAATATATTTATACAATAATTTGCCGGGTAAAATGAAAGCACACAAGTCTCTTTGGCTGCCGCTGTAACATATTGTCCTCCTTTCGAGTGAACAGGGAAAAAATTGAATGGAAAGACAGAGAAGAAGAAGAAAATCTGAAATACATACAGTCCCCTACTTAAGAACACCCGACTTACAGACGACCCCTAGTTACAAACGGACCTGTGGATGTTGATAATTTACTGTACATTAGCCTTAGGCTACAATAAAGTTATCAAAGGCGTCTGCAATGAAGCTTTATTGTCAATCCTGGTTCTTATGACAACCCAACATTTTTAAAATCAGAGAGACCAAAAAAATTTTTCACTGTGGTTACAATTATAAACTATACAGTTCCGACTTACATACAAATCCAACTCAAGAACAAACCTAAAGAACCTTTCTTGTACCTAACCCGGGGACTGCCTGTAATAACATTCAGAAAGAAATGGAATGGAATAAAGAAAAAAAGAAAAAGAGAGAAAAACTGATTTGATAACATTCAGAAGGAAAACAGAAGGGAATAGATAAAAAAAGGTAAAGAGAAAAAAACTAATTTAATAATATTCATAAAAAAAAGAATCGGAATAAAAAGAGAGAAAAACTAATTCGGGAGGGAAAAAAAAGTCTTTGACATGTTCCAGTTTAAGAAATTTTAACTGAGGCATACAGGGGTGTAATTAGCTTGCCTCTCACTTTCGGTGTTATTGGACACTAGGGGAAGAACATCAAACGTCTTTGTATATGGTTTCTTATTCTCTGTGTTGCTTATAATTTTCAATAAGAGCGCTGTTCTCCGGCGGCGGGGAGGGGTGGTCGAAAAAATCTCCACGCTACGAGGATGTCCATACATGACTCTCTCTGTTTACCTACTCCCCAAAGTGTATCAAAGCTCAGATCCACAGGAATAAAAGAAAAGTTAAACAAAACAAGCATTTAACTGCGCAAAATAAGGTATGGACAAGGCAAACAGGTGAGGTATTGTTTAGGTGCTTGAGTCAGATCAATATCTGTGCTTTTCAAGCCAGGAATCCTGTCGGCTTCACTCTAACACTGAGCGTATCGTCTTACCACCAGCAGACAGACTGTCGCCTCTAACTAACTGATAGGGAACCTGTTTCACCCAGAAAGAGAGGAGGAGGAGTAAAAAAAAAAAAATAATAAATAAGCAAGGCCCATCTTCATTCTTTGCGGTTCAGTGCTGGATTTTTGATGGAATGTCGGAGGCTTTGCCGCTTTTTTCTTTGAAATCTTTCATTGCGAGAAAGGAACCGGTCAACATTTTACTCCAAGACCATGGTCCTGATGCGATCCGGTCACTCCATATTCTGCTGTGTGTGCAAGGCCTCTTCCTCCTCCTCACTGTTGTGTAATCTTCCGAGTTTTTTTTTTCCGTCGCTGTATCATTGTTTTAGATATTGATACTTAGCAATTACTCTTGCTTTAGCTTTCTGGTTGCATATTGAGGTAGAAACAAGTTCCGCCGCCACTTGCTGATTTTGCCTTTTGTTATTGGAATATGCTTTTTAATGCACTAGAAGAAGGGGAAAAAAAACAATAATTCTTTTAAAAAAAAACATTATGCGGAAAAAAATGTAATCTCCCATTGCTGACAGATATGTCTGGATAATAGATTTTCCTTTCATAATCATTGGAATACATGTTTTCAGAGTCACTGAGAACTGTAATAAATTGTCAGCGTTCTTCCGATAAAGTAACCCGAATATATATATATGACTAATAAACACCACGGGTAAAAGCTTTCATGAAAATATGGTGATACAGATCTTGTTTTTTCTCTTTCTGTTTAGCATCTATGCAGAGTAATGTAGTTTATGTGGAGAATCTGTCTATTCTTACCTATTGGGGCACATTTACTTACTCGGTCCTGTCGTGATCCCGCGGCGCGTTGTCCGACGAGCATTCGGGTCCGGCACGATTCACTGAGCTCGTGCGCCCGAGTTCCTGCATCCGTCGCTTCTGCACCGAGGTCGACCGGAGCTCACCTTTTTTTTCCTGGTGCATGTGAGTGCTCGATCTTGCGACACAAATCCTTTTTAAATTCTGCGGTTTGTCCGAATCCGTCGTGATGTCCAACGGCCACTCCCCCCCTGTTGCGTGCAAGACGGCGCCGATGCGCCACAATCCGATCATGTGTGCTAAAATCCTGGGGCAATTCGGCACAAAATGGAAATCATCTGGAAACCTGATGAAAATGCGTCCGACGGACCCTTAGTAAATGAGCCCCAATGTATTCATTTTACCACAAAAGTTCTTTAGCCATTAGTAAGGCAAATGCTGGGAACTCCATGGTGGTCCGGTGATCGCCTGACTATGGATGGGATAAAGTCAGGGGATTAATGATTGTGGTCACACCCACCAGGTGCCCAGTGGGTAGGAGGTCCGTTATCACAGCACACAACCTGCTGGAGTCTGGAGCACGGGATTATGGATAAGGGATAAACATGGCGCATGACAGGATGGCACCTTAGAGCACCTGGGGGTACTGCAAAATATGCTTGCTAGGCACTGGCTCAAAGCATTGTCTGGGCTCTAATTTTTTAACTCAGGTGGCGTGAAAGTAATTTAAAAAACGTATTATTACCAGGGTCGAGGTTGTATGATTATTATAGCCCCTACAAGTAAAAATCACTTCCTACATATGATACCAGAGCCAGCTTTTTGGGGAATGGAGAATATGTCCAGTTTGGAGGACCTTGAAAGGTTCAAGGTCTTGTGTAAATTGTGTATAGAGCATGAACAGATGTATGAGAATTTCATGGTAGAAGGTCCTTTTTAGTTTAAAATTTGTTGGGTTGTTTGGGTGGTCATGGACCCCCTTGAAGACTTAGGCCCTGGGCAACCGTCCAAACCACCTATATTGTAATCCAGTTCGGATTCTTACCTCAATCCTTACTTTGGGTCCAGTGCAGGTCTTCCCATCACTGCAGGCTTCTGTTGGTATAGAGGCTCAGATATGAGGTCTAGTTTCCAGCCAGCTATAGCAGAGGCTTGCAGTGATGGGAGGAGCCCCACTGGAGGTAAGGACGGAGTTAAGTATAGTTTCTTTCTTATTTTTACAATACTTGGGTTGAATTAACTTTTTTTTTCAATCCTCAACAAGCCCATTAAGTTATTCTTCTGTAATATGCACAAGAATGTACATTTATTTTCAAGTACAATTTATGTGGGTTGTCCCAGTCCATAAATTGCTATGAGGACTATTAAATTCTAGTGACATCACAGGTTGCAGTACCAGGTACAGCCACATGTTTCCTTGAGCAACAATGTGGGCAGAGCCTGGTGAGGAAGATGAGGTTCTACGAGCTGCTAGAAGGGACCTGATAGGTGATGATGTCATGCTGTGACTCACAGGAAGTTAGCCACACACGGGAGACTCACATCCAGTCTCCCCTGGAGTGCATGCAATGGACATACCCTTTTTTTGTAAAATTGTTTACATTATCCTAAATTATTTAACTGAACTTTAAACAAAAAGACACGTGTGAGGTCATGGCTGCAGTGCATTGTGTACATATGGATGACGGGGAGCCCATAAAACTAAAAAGTGTTAATTCCAATTACAAAAAATATGAAGTGGTATGCAATAGTTATGATTATGTACAATGCACCCAATTTTGATTGGTTGGTCACACTGCATATTCTTAGGAGTTAGATGCATGAGTGATGACTGTCAGCATTGGATCTGAAGGAGTAGATTTGTCTCTGTTAAGGTCCGTGGTGCCCATTGTCTTCATTAAACAGGGTTTGGTATGATTATAACTATAAAGAATAGATTTGTTATAAAGAATGCATTGTTTGACTGTTATTTCTCATTCCGTTCCTATAATATTGTTGTAATGGACAATGGAGGAGATTTATCGATGTGGCTACGCTATAAAACTTGAGTAATCTGCACCTTAAATGGTGTGTGCCACATTTACTGAAGGTTTTAGACCAATTTTAGTCTGTTTTCCACCTCCTATAAAAAGGGACGTGTCCTCGTTAAAAAGGGGGTGTGTCTGCGCAGAAATAACCTGTGCACCAGAAAATTAAATTTTGTGTCACAGCAAACTAGACCAACTACAGAGGTATAAAGTACGACGCACCAGATGAATCATCCAGCATCAAACACAGGGATTAATATGGCGCAATTTGAGAACTGTCTACTTCTACTCTACACTGGTCTAAAGACCGACACGTTCATATGAGACCATACATGGTTATGAGACCAAGTTGAACTTAAAAAATTACAGTACATAGAGAGGGGTAGCTAAACATGTAGCTTTTTTTTGCAGGAAACTACTCTATGTGAGACCCAATTGTGGTCTCTAGCCCTAGCAAATGCTTGAGCACCCAGTAGTAAAGTCAATAGCCAGTTGAATTGTGATCCCCTTTCTTCGAGATAGTGGAGACCATTGTTATTGGTGGGGGTAAGTTCAATATGTTCACAAAAACAAGGGTCCTCTTTCCTCTAATGGATGGAGCAGAAAGTCGAGTATATACACTGCCACTCAACACTCTCCTTATTTATGGCGGTCCCATAGACATTGAATGGAGAAGTAAGCTACATGCTACACTGGCTGCCCCATTCATTACTGGGAACAGGACCCCTATTCTCATTATTGGAGGGATTCACAGTGGTCGGACCTTGTGGATAGTGAACAACAATAAAATTTGGCGCTATCCTTATGCAAATTTGACCCATGGATCACTTTGACCTACAGTGTAGGCTCTAAAGCGGTGGCTTATGTCACTTCCGATTCAAACAGAAGATTTGTTTCCTCTGTTCTCAACCTGACACCATCCAAAGACTATTTGTGATCAGGATGAAACATCCTATGAGTCTGAATATGCACATGAATATGTATATCTAATGATCACAAAGGACTGACAGGACCAATATGGAGCTTGCTGTTATATGTATGTAGTCATTGTGTTACATATAATGGATTTCTTATGGTGCACACAAAAGACTGGGCCTGACGATGCTTGGAAACAAGAGACCGCCAAGATCAATGATCCGAAAATTGCGGTGCAGCTTTATGTGTAACAACGGTTCTGTACGAATACAAATGACAACAATACCAAATGAAGATAATAATAATAAATCATTGCAGGTCAACAGAAGAAGATCAATGCCAAGACAATAGAGGTGAGGGCTTTAAGCTGTATTTTTCACGAGGTTGCCTGGAACAATGGTTTATAGACTTGTTCTACTAATCAATGTCTACGTTCTCTCTGTATTCTCTTCTTGAATATACATTTAGCAATCCAATAAATACAACATTCACTGAAGAGGAAAAATTGTTATTGTTGGACATTTTCTTAAGATATAAGCTCTATAAAAATATTGGTCCATAACTAGAATGTATGAATCATGGCCAATACTGTAATATAGCCGGTGTTGGACGGTAAATTTTATGGAGTTTCATATTTCATTTTTATCAGTAGTTGAACCAATCAGCTGTACACTGTTACACTCGTAAACAATGGACATGGAGAAGGAAGGAGTTGGTTCGGTAACTACAGCCATGGCTCCCATTGACTTTCAATCGAAGCTGCAAAGAAGCTTCAGAGACACCAAGCCAACTGCTTTGGGCCCTGTGTCCCATGTTTACTACGCGTAGAACAGCCATCCACCAATCAAATATTAATGACAAACTGTATCACAAACTATATAATCATATAAGATACGATATTCATATGGATTATCTCATGATGATGGCACCTAACAATGATCAGGGTCAGAAGTGTACCTTGGTTCCAGTGCAAAATTTTACTGTACCCTTCAGGTTCCCGTACACTCGTGAAACACTTCATAGACTTAGGTGTGAGCGAAAATTGCCCAGAAACTGTAACTACAGCCATGACTCCCATTGACTTTCAATCGAAGCTGCAAAGAAGCTTCAGAGACACCAAGCCAACTGCTTCAGACTCTGTGTCCCATGTTTACTCCGCATAGAACAGCCACCCACCAATCAAATATTGACCTAAGGGGAGGCCAACAATCATTTTTCCTGGCCAACCCTTGTATCACAAACTATATATACATATAAGATACAATATTCATATTGATTATCTCATGATGATGGCACCTAACAATGATTGGGGTACAGAGGTGTACCTTAAAGTTACTTGGCTCCATTGCAAAATTTTACTGTACCCTAAAGGTTCCTGTACACTCGTGAAACACTTCATAGACTTAGGTGTGACTTTAACTATATTTAAAGGGATCCTGTCGTCGAAAATTGCCCCAGTGTGGTGGCATCATCCAGAAAATCTACTTTAAAGTGAGATGTAAATTGGTTGTATAAAGTCATGGAGGCGGAGAGCTCAGCATTGAAGTCAAGCTCTCCTGATCTCAGAATAAAGGAGATGCGGTTAGCGATGTGTCTAGATGTAGGACCATCAATTATAGTAAAGAGGGCATTCTGAAGTGAGGAGAGCTTGACTTCAGTGTCAAACTCTCCGCCTCCTTGACTTTTTACAACCAAATCACATGCCACTTTAAAGTTTTTCTGGACGATACCTTGGCCATGAAATAGACATGATCTAGAAGGTGTTCAGCTGCTTGATAACATACTGGTAGCGGTTTATTAGGTCAATTTCTGATGACCTAATAAACCACTTTTAAGCCTCCCAGGCCCTACCTGGGTGTAACATACATTCAGCTAGAGGGGTGGAGGCAGCCTTATGCCTCTAGCATACGGCCGCCATATACATGTGTATGAGAGTTCCTTATACTGTACAGATCTTGTTTGTTTTTATATTTCAAGGTTTTGCAAGAAGTGATTTGTAAATGTGGTCTCACAAATTCGACTTGAGACT
Source organism: Engystomops pustulosus (assembly GCA_019512145.1). NCBI lineage: Eukaryota > Metazoa > Chordata > Amphibia > Anura > Leptodactylidae > Engystomops > Engystomops pustulosus. The sequence continues at coordinate 18,321,423 of CM033647.1, forward strand.
GGCCCATCGGTGCACCTCGTCAGCATCAGCTTACAGAAGATGTTCAGAGTCTCAGATGCCATGGTGAATTGTGTGTTCTCTCCATGTTTGCGTGGGTTTCCTCCGGGTCCTCTGGTTTCCCCCCACACTCCAAAACATACTGGTAGGGTTATTAGATTGTGAGCCCCATTGGAGACAGGAACTGATTTGGTAAGTTCTGTGCAGCGCTGCGTTATCTGTGTGTGCTATATAAATAAAGGAATTATTGTTATTATTACTATTATTAAGTTACTAGAAGCTAAAAGTAGATGAACTTACCTAAAAAACCTTTAGTGCATCTCTGTACAGAGAAAAGTTGTGTTCAGCGAATATAAAAGCTTATTACAGAACACAATAAAAGATCTTTTTAATGTTTTGTCTCAAAAATTAATTTTTGTTCTCATGAAATCCTTTAAATAAAATGATGGAGCGACGATTTGTATTAAAGTATAAAACTCATTACTTCTTCATACACATCAAAATGTATCTTTTTAATTACTCTATGACCTCTATACCACATCCTCCACATATATATTTTATGTTAGGAGTATTGTTCAATTTGTTCCGCAGCTTTGAATAATTAAAATTAAAAAAAAAATTCTTCATTATTAAAAAGTAGCAGCCGTGGCAGTTCAAAATGGTTACACCGATAACAGGATCCGGCCTGACGGTACAATGGTGATATTTACCTATTTTTTTTTACATTCCTAATTTATTAGTTCTACATGCTTTTCCACAGTAGCTTCTTGTAAAAACAAGACTATCGCATTCGAGCTCCTATGTTTCAGAGAGTGCCCAAATTCTAGAGACTCATTTAGGAATGTTGCTCATTACCCTCAATGCTCCATTGCACAAGGTTAAACTGAGCCGTTCTCCCAAAAATGCTCAAATTTCCTGCCTGAAAGAAATGGCATAGTCTATTGTATCCCTCCTTATTGTATACTGTACCCATTTCAGTATATGCAGAGAAATAGAGTTGAAGTAGGGAAGGTCGGATTTTTTTGGAGGCAAAAGTTTTCCACGAGAACATTGTGAAGTTTCCTTTCATTCTTCTACAAGGTGTAGTATAAACCATATCTATGTGACTACTCAAAGAAGAACTTTCCAGTTTTGTGCTATAACAAAAAAGTTCCTCTAGTGCTTTGCCTAAAAAGTTCTGATTGGGGTAAGTGTAAATTAAATTTTTTTTGTTGGTTTTGAATTGAAACTTGGTGTAACCCGCGTCTTCTTTAAAACAATAATCAAGATTAGATAATGGACGGTCAAAGACCTTGTGTTGGGGTCATTGCTTCTGCAGTAGAATGAAGCGGGGGGGGGGGCATTCAGATGCTACCTTGATGCAGTTTTCTACTTTTTAGACCAAATCACTCAATCCACATGCCTAAACATGTCCTGAAACTTGTTTGAAACTACATCATTCTTCACTGTTGATCCGTATTACATATAGTAATCTCCATCAAACCTCCAGCAAGAGCCAAAAAATTCCAACGTGTCTATTGCTGTAGTCACTTCATATACAATTTGTTCCAAGTTATACTGGAAATCCTATACTGCTTTTCTGGAAACAGTTTATCGGAGCTATAATCCTATGTCAGCAGGTCTCCATTTCCTTAACAATGACCGGTTTTTGCACACCTACTGGACTGCTACTAAATATGATGTCATCAAGATCGGTCCATCGGTCTTCACCATCGGTCCAATGCCTCAACAATAAGTTTCGTAGGGTTCAAACAGAGGTTTTATGAGCAATATAAGTAACAAGTAACAAGACAAACCAACCCCCCACCCACAGATATCGACCTCATAAGTCCACTGTGTGAGGCATTTGTCCGGATGAATCTCTGCCACTGCCCATCCTCATTAAATTGTTTTTGATCGACCTAATGTGCCTCCAAGATTTCAAAAAATACAAAATGATGGTTATAAAAGGTTCCATTATCCCCTTAATTGTCTAATTCTTTGGAAAATGGGAAATTAATTTGCCCCATTTACCAAACAATTCTCATTTTGAGACTCTTTATGGAGTCCCACATCTATACTCTACCATTCTATCTGTGGCGGTCTATCTGCCACCAGAGGGCTTGATGGCTTTAGCCATTTAGCTAGTAGGCATCTTTTTGCCACCTAGAACATGTTGTTCCTTATGTTACCTTTATTGTCTATGCTTGTACTTGACCTCGCACTACTTTCGTCTACTGCTCTGATGTTCTGTTTCATACTCATGTTATAAAAACTTTGCCAGGCATAACTTTCTACCTGACCTACTAACTATACTGACTCATGCTGTGAACTTAAGCCCCGGTCACCTCTAGCCAAGCTGTTGCTAATGTAGACTATTCCAGTGATGCAACTAAAGGTATTATAAATGGCACATGATAGGTGTGGATGCCATTACACACTGTACATTGGGGCACAAGACTAAGTTCTGCCTCTGTTTGCATGCTTGGTGGCACTGAACACCCATGTATAATGGAATGTCAAGTGGAAGAGCTGTTTCCTAAACGTTGGTACTTTTAGACCAACTAGTTAAGGTAAAACAATCTAGTCACCAGATCCATACTTGCATGATGCCTCTTTCAATATTCTGCAGCCTTTCTTCCTGCTTTGTAGTGGTTTTCAGGGTTTAGTTATTATTTGTCCACTACCAGGAGGAACCCAGTATGGTACCTTCTATCACTGCCGGTCTCAGTTTGTGTGAAGGGTCTACCACAAAGATGTCATATAGATAGTCTTTGACTTATGCATCCTATCCTTTGCTTTATTGGTGTTAGTTCTATAGAGACAGACCTTGGTGGGAGGAGCTTAGCTGAACCAGAGCAGAGAAAAGTTTTATACCCATCAAAACATAACCAATCCTGGAAATCTCCCCAAGGATTCTAATCTGTCGGCAGCATGTTGAAGAAAATTCTATGTGATTTCCAACATACCATATTTATTTCTGTTCATTATGCCATTTCTGAGAAATTCTTATTTTAATCCATATACTAATGAGGCACTTGGTTCACCAAGATCATGTACGTAGCACCCTGATATTCCCACCTGGTCCAATACCCTCTCTGTTAAATAAGCAGGAGATTTGTCTTGCAAGAGGCATGGGGTGACACGGGAAGAAGAATAAAGCAATGTAGGCAGGAATATCAGTTCTCCGAGGGCTAAGGACATGCCTCAAGTGCACCAACTGCCTCATTAGCATAATGATTGAATCTTAAAAGTGCCATAATGTGCAGAACTAATTATGGTATGTTGGTAATCACATTGAATTTTTCTACCAGCAGATTAATATGATTGGTATTGGTGGTAGACCGCCTTTTAGGTTCCATGTATCTGCCATAGCCGGGCAAGCATACAGGAGGCTCGCTGGAGAGGAGGAGGGATGATTGTGCTCACCATTCCCCATAGGAAATAGAGCTGCACGACCGTTGGCGTAACTACGAGATGCAAGGCACCATAGCAGACTTCTGCAAGGGGCCCCCTTTCTCTGAAAAAAATACATACCTTATATACTCGAGTATAAGCCTAGTTTTTCAGCACAAAAAATGTGCTGAAAAACCCAAACTCGGCTTATACTCGAGTCAAAAAATAAATATATCTAAACTCACCTTTCCGGCAACCCCTGTATATCTTCTGTGCGATCTGTCCGGCAGTGGCGGCAGGCTATATACACTGGGGCAGAGTCTGGCAGGCTATATACACTGGGGCAGGGGCTGGCTGGCTATATACACTGGGGCAGGGTCTGGCAGGCTATATACACTGGGGCAGGGTCTGGCAGGCTATATACACTGGGGCAGGGGCTGGCAGGCTATATACACTGGGGCAGGGGCTGGCAGGCTATATACACTGGGGCAGGGGCTGGCTGGCTATATACACTGGGGCAGGGGCGGGCTGGCTGGCTATATACTGGGGAGGCTGGGACCAATGCATTTCCCACCCTCGGCTTATACTCGAGTCAAAAGTTTTTCCCAGTATTTTGTGGTAAAATTAGGGGCTTCGGCTTATACTCGGGTCGGCTTATACTCGAGTATATACGGTACATATTAGTACACACACATTTAAGTATATAAATGTGTATATGATTGCATAAATGTGTGTGATTGTATACACACATAAAGCTCTATACTCATACACACACATTTATACACTAATACATTCATGCAGCTCAGTATCTGCTGACCACATGGAAGAAGACAGCAAGAAGCTAGAGATGAGAGAGCCCTAGCCCTCCTGTCTCCACACACCTCCTGCCTGGACATTTCTTGTCTCAGTTGTATACTGTGGAAGTTGTGCACTGTTGTATACATATTAGGCTGTACAACATGCAGCATAATATGTATATAATGGTGCACATCCTCCGTTCATTAGTGCAGCCAGTTGTATGCCGGGGCCCCCTGACACTGTGGGCCCCATAGCAGCTGGTATGGCTGCTACCATTGTAGTTACGCCCCTGCGCACGACCGTTCTTAAAGCCAAAGAGAGAGCAGACTCTATCGTTTTTGCCAGCACGGAACGGTACAGATCCGGGACACCATACCCGTCCATGAGGATGTATATACTTCCCCCAGACGGGGCCTAAATCTGTAACACCCATCAAAAACCCTGATAAAACAGTTTAAAATTAGTTTTCTCACACGTAGCTCCAAGACAATACCTCCCATGCACATTGACACAACAATCTCCTGTTTTCATAACGTTATGAGTTACCAATTTTTATGTCAAAATTATTGCAACTTAAAAAAAAAAATCTGCTATATTTTTTTTGAAATGTGCGTTGCATCTTCCTCCGACGTGCATCTACGATTCCATTAAGAGGCACATTCTCTGTTGCACTTCAGCAGTTGTTTAATTAAACATGCTGCTTGTTTATGAGATAATGTTTCAGGAATACTTGTCTGAAAGAGCAGATCAAGATTGATATCAAAAGTTTCAGGCTGACAGCTTAATTACATTCTTGTAACAGTGAGAGAGACAGAAAGAACCTGGATACAGAGAAGGACTAAACTGTGCGTTTGTCTGGCGGAAATCAGCGTTTGTTCTCATTCGTCAGGGCTGCGATACACATCGGGCCATGCATGTGACCCCTTCCTAGATTAGAAGCAGAACCTGCCCTGTCCTGTAAGACGTTTCACTTGCTCCCTGGGAGAACTTAGACTTATATTGAAATACCCCTAAATACCAAAAAAAACCTTCTTTGTTCTGCAATTTTGTGATGAGACCTTGTCAAGTAGAGTGCATGGGGTCCATTATAAAGGCATTAAACCCAGGAAGATCCATTTCTGAAGAAACAAGTGATGACGTAGATTATAAACTAGTCAGGGAGTCACATTTTTTTATGTTTGTGCAACATACATGAAGAAATATCTCACTGATGTTGTCATCCCTCCCCCATAACTTGCCGAAATGTATCTTCCTATCGCTGTGTCTGGAGAGGGTTCGTAAAATTTGTCATTATACTACATGAGCAAATATATTGATATAAGTCTAATACAGCTCATCCCTGGAGATCCTTGTAGCTGTGGTTCCGATTACATTTCAGGTTCGTGCCATGGAACAAGTTGTTCGCACAGCAACTTACTTTTTTAATGTAATCTAATAAAACATTGAAGATTTTTTAGTCTAGTTCCGGAACTCCTCCAAAATGTTACACATTTTCGTTACATAGTAGAATTTTTAGGCTGGTGTTGTCGTGAGCCATACAGTGCTAGGAGTAGGATTTTTAAAAATGAAATTTTTATGATGCTAAAAAATTGGGGAAATTATCTAAATCTACACATAATACACAAATGATACACATTTGCTTTCAATTCTGCTGTTATTAAAGGGAACCTATCACCACTGTTTCAGCTAAAGACCAGTTCCTGTAGCACTTACAACTAACGCCCACCCTTATTTTTGCTAAAACAGGAGTTCTTTCTATAATCCATAAAACTTTTTTTAAACTAACATTGCAGCATGCCAGAAAGAGGGGCAAGTCAGAGGCGGCGGTTCTTTTCCTTTAAGGAAAACCGACCCTCCTCGACTTGCTCCACTCTACCCCTCACCTTCTAAGCCAACATCATCTCGAACACCTGCTCAATTTTCACGCCAATACCGAACAGCCCCTTCATGTTTATTTTATATAAGCCCCATCACACCCTATGAATTAATTAAATACAGCCTTCCCTCACCCCACAACTCGCCCTTATACGGGCTCCCATAGCAGCTCTGGGTCCCAGCACTTGCCCAAGGTATGCCGAGTGCTGGTGCCGGCCCTAAGTACAAGTCAGCAGTGTGCGAGAATTTAGCCACGATCCAAGATGACATCAGCTCAGGGGGGGAGGAGTAGAGAGGAGCGAGGATAGGAGGGCACTTTGACTCGAAGAAAAAAGAACTGCCCCCTGTGACTCGCTCCACTTTCTGGAAAGCTGGCAGGTAAGTTTATATGAATTATAGAAAAAAAAATTGGGTACCTGTCTTTAGCTGAAACCGCCAAAAAGGTGGTGACAGTTTCCCTTAAAACTAATGTGCCAAGACACAGTGGTGAAGTGTCAAACACATATTCTTGTCTGGGTCTACTACTTCATTTGTGTTTATGGAAGTTCAGTAAAGTCATCATAGTGCACCTTGGCTTGAGCGTGCATGTACCAAACTTCAACTGCATACTAAGTATGCACATCTATTGTTATATATATTTATAGAGAGAGAGAGAGAGAGAGAGAGCAAAAGGGAAATAAAGCCATTGAGGTGTGACTTTTTGTAGTTTGGGGTAACCTGTCTCTATCAGTCCTGGTGTACACTTCTGACTATGGTTTGATTCTTCTCATTAATAGCTTCTCTTATCTGCACACTGCAGTGCTCTCTGCCTCCTGCTCATTGCATTACATGGCTAGCTCAGATACAGGCCATTCCTGCCAGCAAGCAGCAGGCAGAGACTTAATCTACAAGCTACAGGCAACATAAGGTGTTTATAGCAGAGCTGACTGTGTGTTTTATTGATTGGGTGAGTTAGCAGAGCTGAGGGTGTCATTGTGTTTTATATCCATGTCATGGATCTCATCATCTCTTATCTCTGGTCTATATCATTTATGTGTCAGATACTAGTGAATGTTCAGAACATAAAAGTGTAGATAGACCCTGTGTCCTGATAATCTAAGCACATTGTCAGCTCACAGTATCTCATAGCACAGAGGAATCTTGAAGTGTCTGCTTAGAGAGTCCCTGCCCACACTGACCGTCACTGAGTGATAGGAGTTAAAACAGCAATAACACTGAGTAAAATTGTAAAGTAAAGGGTTAAAAATGATTTTATTCTGTAAACATCCCTTGAGGGTTACAATTTGAGAACTTTTTTCATGGGAAAACCACTTTAAAGGTTTCAGTACAACTCCGGGTGGGAATATGTTCCTATGTAATTACAGGCAGTCCTTGGGTTAACTACAAGATAAGTTCTGTAGGTTTGTTCTTAAGTTGAATTTTTATGTAAGTTGGAACTGTATATTTTATAATTGTAACCCCTAAATTTTTTTTGGTCTCTATGACTATTTGATTTAAAAATGTTGGATTGTCATAAGAACCAGGATTAACAATAAATCTTCATTACAGACACCTGTGATAACTGTTACAGCTGATTATTGTAGCCTGGAACTAAAGTACAGTATATTACCTGTATTGTCTGTAAGTCGGGTGTTCTTAAGTAGGGGACCGCCTGTAGGAGGTAAATCCTCATGAAAATTAATGTAAAGTCTCTGCTCTTTACAAGATTTACTTCCATACTGTACATTTATTTGCAGTATGTGCTTTTTTTTTTAGAAAAAACTGTATGTTAAGGAAATATTTCTAGACATAATTGGAGGATTATTTTCAATGCTATCTACATAAATGCCACATCGGTGACCTTTCTCACTATTTACATATGTTGCTATATATTTCCACATTCTTATTAACAATCTTTATTCTTAGCTAACGAGTGTCTTAATTGCACCTCAAGTGTAGGATCCAGTACTTTCCTGTCCACGTGGATGAGGAATATCTATAATGAAAATGCTAAAATGTTTACAAACCTAAAGTAGCTAAAATGAAGATTTTCCTGTGTTTGTTTATTTATTGTGACAAAAGAGGCAAGAAATAGAAACAAAGGAGAAAAAAAATCATAAAAAATTACAGTGCTTGGTGTAGAGCTATTTTTATTATAATTTTTTGGTGTAATTGGATTACATTGAACCCTTAATTGTTCCCTGAGCTTTAAGGTCAAGGAGATTTTGTCTTGCGTAGGAAAGATAATATGCATACATTTTATTTCTCAGTTAGACGTCCAATAACCGATGATGACCCAATAGCATAATGAATTAGGAAATGAGTATTTGGTATTAAAGGTATTATTTAGGCTAAAATTATACATAACATCTATAAAATAGATCATCGGTATCAGATTGTTGGGTTTTACTAGGTTAAAAGTATTGATGACCCTTTCTAAACACCCAGGACCCTTACAGGTTAGCAGTTCTGGTATCTGGTAATTACAGAGTGTGACAGGAAGCAGAGAGCTCTGTTTCCTGTGTAGTGGTCAGACCTGGTTACTACAGATCACCTTACATTAATTTGATTGGGAGTTAAACCGCAGTGACTCAGTTTAGCCACTACACATAAAATCGGGCTGTCTTCTTCCTGTTACTTTCCGGCCCTAGTCACAAGCCTCTCACTAAGCCAAACCAGTTCCTTACACTGTACTGAGGAGACCCAATCAGGTAGGTCGAAACAGTCCTGTCTACAGTTGGGAGTCTGTTCCTTCTGGAATAGATATACATGTTTAGTTTTAATCCCACATCACGTCATAAGGCCTCTTGTAGATCATGTTTGATGTCGAGGGAGCTTCCTTACAAGGTTCCGAAAAGAAGCGTGGTTTTCCTTATCCTATGAAGGAAAACTTTGCATATTTTTTCTGTTTCTTCCTCTGTTTATCGACTGCTGACAAAAAACGATCCATGGACCCATCTTTAGAATAGATCATCAATAGTGTTGACCCACAATGTTTGGGTAAGTGCCAAACATTGAGGGTTCGGGCCCTGATCTTCAGGCAGAATTTCAGGTTTGGCATTCAGACTCAACACCCCCTCCCTCCCATTGGTAACACCCGCGATTGGGTTAACTCCTTAAATGCCAAAAACGACGATCCTCTGGAAAACTGTGGAGCACACAACCTTGCGGCATTAAAAGGCTAACACCCACAATCAGTGCTAGAAAATTCGGGTCACCGAACCAAAACCTGAATGGGTCCACTCAGCAATAGTTTTAGCCTCAAGAACCTCAACATTTTTCTGATATTGTCCATCACAGCTCTGATCATATGTGTGTCCTCAACTAAATTATGATCTATATAGTCTATTTATGATCTATTTATATATCTTTAATCTATACAATAGTCATTTCTTAAAATTGAATTCTTCCACACAAATTTATACAGCAAAAATAACATCCAAGTACAATGCATTATGTGAACATGAACCAAAATAAACCACACAATATATCATATGAGACCATTCAGAAAATGTACAATGAGCATCACACTGTTATGACATATGGGTCCATAGCAGCTTTCATTCATTCTTCAAAATGAACCAGACTTGATAAAATGACGTTAATTCATCGCTGCAATTACATGTCATTTACATAAACTGCATATTCTAATTTAGAGAAATCCCTAATTATATAGTCGTCTAAAACTTTCAGCCTCAGAAAGTAATCGTGTTGGTCTTTTTATAATTAGTTCATCAGTACACAGTTCATGAAGAGAAGAACTAACAGAAATACGGATCCCCGAATATTACTTACACTTGAACCATTTTATCTTGTTTTACCAAATTTTATTTATCTACCGGTTTTACACAATAATAAAAAAAAATAATGAATCGTGAACATTTTAACTCAAGGTTTATAAAGAGTTTCACATTTTTGATGCTATTATTCCTTTTTTTTACCATGCTCCTCCCACCGATGTTGTATCCCGATTATTCTTTTTATCACTCACCTGCAAGGCCGTCGCCAGCACTGGGCATGCCCGGACAAGTGCCAGGGCCCAGAGCTGCTGGGGGGGAGCCACATAAGAAACCCATGGGGGTGAGAGAGGTTTTATATAAAATAAGCATAATGGGGTGTTTCGGATGATAAACTACTATTTTTGGGAACAGGAATTTTAATGTCACCCATTTATATATGCCACAAGTAGTATCTAATTTGCATATAAAATATAGTGCAAAATATGGTCAATTTAGCATAGTAGATCTCCCATAATCCCTTTCCAAACCATTCTCCTGGTCTGCACTCATGTGGAGCAAGTACTCTATAATAGGATCTGTCTGCAGAGGATATTGGTTTGTTTTCATTTCACTTCATGTCACAAATCTTCATCTTCATCTTCCTTGATCTTCTAAGGTAGTCCTAGAGACAGTCTTTATTTGCATATTCTTTTCCCAGATTTTTCAGTAGAGGAATCCTATCAGTCTGCACAGGCCTGCAAATGTGATCTCTTCAAGGATCTATGTGCCTAGATGTGTGGGTTTGTCTGTTGGGGTGTGTCTCTACACAGTCTGACTCTGGCCAATCATTTTTGATTGAATAGAGACACACCCCTTTGACAATGAAGAATGGTAACACCTATCCATCATTTTATTTATAAATATTCCAAAAAGTAAAGCACAATGCACCGGCATAGATATAATAGATGTTACATGGGGAATAGAGGACATTTACTAAATCAGATAAATAATTTCAACTATTTCTTAGTTAATTTTCCAAAAGTGGAAACCGAATGCACAAGTCATAAGGGTGTACCTAAGGACAATGCAAAGCCATATACAAGAACGGAGCGAAGAAGGTAAAGGTACGAGAGTTAAACATTAAAAGACCACCAATACTATAGTAATAGGTAGTAAGTGTAAAAGTAGTAAATCGTAAAGTATATAAGTGTAAAGTAGTAAGTAACGTATTGATACAAACTCGTTTTTAAGTTGAATATCTGACCAAGCTGCTATAGAAACTGCAGGGCTGTTGTTTCATTGTCTTATACAAAAATACAAAAAAAAGACACAGAAAACTAAGAAATCACTCAACTTTGAAAAGGTTCTAGATCGGCATTTTTTGTAGCCATTGATGCCTTCTTTTATTTTCTCAAGAATTTCTTAATTATAGCAAGAATTGGTAACAAAATCTGTACAGCAGCTCAGTATCCTCACAACCACTCATTGGGGGCATTTATCATGCCTTGTATGGATATAAGCCATGAAAAAAGTGGCAAATCTTGGCACAGAGGACAGGGCAACTGTGACCCTCAAAACCATTTTTTGGAAAATTGGGTGTAGCAAGATTGGGCAGAGGGGGACTGAGGCTATAGATTTGGCACAGGTCGTAGTTGAAATCAATTCCCGGCCTCCACCTCTTAGTATGCCTATCATGTTGGTCACCAGTGCAGAGATTATTATGACTGGAACACAATGGGGGACATTTATCATAGTTTTTTCTTTCTTTGGTGAACTTTAGAGACATTTGGCAGCTCTCTTTTGCACCTTACATATGATCATGTCTTTTTACCTGTGATACATGTTCAGTTTTTCCTATCTGGCAGGCACACATTTTGGCTTCTTTTTGAGACTTTTGTTGCAATTGTCTCAATCACATGGACACAAACGCATGTGTGAGGGGATGCGACTCTTCGCGGCAGTAGGCGAGGGATTATGTACAGTGAGAGGAGGACACAAAGCCAAGTTGGAAGGGGTTCTATATAAGGAGTGCCGGAGCGACCAAATCTCCATGTCGAGGGGTTTTATATACAGGATGGTCCAACCAAGCCAGGTGAGGGGGTTTCATACCGAGGAAGGAAAACAGCCATCGTGAGGGGCGTGGGACTTGGCTACCGTAGGCGGTGGTTTTTGCCGCCAAACT
>CM033647.1:18344263-18484240 GCA_019512145.1 Engystomops pustulosus
AAAAAAGTACCGCCAGCTAGTGAGCCGTCTCCTGAGCACGGCACATATCTCTCAGCATCACCCGAGCAACACATTTTTCAATAATACACTATGCCATAAGTAAATACCAGAAGAAGAGCAACAGATGAAACCATTTAAAAAGATGCAGTAAGCTGTGATCTGAACGAGCTTTCTTTTACGTACCTAATTATCTGTGTTTAGATTTGTTTATAGAGCTATGGAGATGAAATTTTTTTTTCCCCGTTTTTTTTCTTTTTTTTTTTTTTTTTTTTTTTTTTTTTTTTACATCCAGATGTGACATTTCATTTCTGTCACTTACTTATCTGGCAGAACTCAACTCCGCTTTTCAAGTTCTTTTTTTTTTCTGCTTTTATCACATTGCTTCCCCCAAAATACCTCGTGTGTTTTCATGAGATGTCGCTCGTTGAGAAAACATGTCAAACTCAAAAAGCACAAATCTTACCAATGGAGTGGGGAACAAAACCCGCTAACAACTGTTACTAAAGACGATCCCTGGAAACCAACCTACATGAAATTCTGAAATGCTGCGAAAATGAATATTAATTATTATCAACATCTTGGTGGAGACGTCGTCCTGATATAGTTCTGGTCACGCCGGAGAGAGCGCTCGTCTTTCCCACATCCATTGTTTTTATCAGTAGTGGATTGGATACAATAACCATAGATGGATCTCTCCACGTCTATAGTCTTCGAGGCTTAGTTTAATGAAGAGTAAAGGGGGGGGTGTCTATGGATGGGGTCACCCATGCAAACATCTAATGGGGTAATTGAATATATTACACGGCAATCTATCTCACTTCATTCCTAATCACAGCAGCTGGAGATTTTGTTGTGGATCATATTAAGCTGTCCCCAGAGTCTTCATAGACCTAAAATGTAGATGTCTAATCCTGTAGAGAACACGATCTCTTCTTAAATGAAGAGAAGAGTTTCTTAAGAAATTAAGATGCCGCAGCTGGATTCTTCCGTATCTGAATCGTATGCTACTAAGTGACACGTTTAAGGGATCAGTCCCTCATTAGTCAGATAACCCAAAGTTAAAGGGTAATTCCTTTCTAATACCACAGCGTGTTCATCTTAATGTTTTGCTGATAGTTTATCGTGTCGCTGATGACCCCTTTAAGGGTCTAAGATTACGGTAGTTCCCAAGGATGAGTGAATGCTGGACGAACATGGCCACCTGCGCAGATGAATAAAAGAGGAATATGACGTAAAAGACTAACTTAGAATGAGAATAAGGTATATTTCTCGAAAAGCAGAGACATTACAATAAACTTTAAGGTTGATCTGATCTGTGGTTGATTGTACAGTGTGTCTTATCTGCGGGCCACGTCGTATAGAGCTTGAGGAACTGACCAGATTGTAAACAGTGTCCTATCTGCAGGCAGCATGTTATAGAGCAGGAGGAACTGAGCAGATTGTAAACAGTGTCCTATCTGCATGCAGCATGTTATAGAGCAGGAGTAGCTGAGCAGATTGCATATAGTTACTATCTGCAGTCCACATCTTATAGAGCAGGGGGAGATGAGTAGATTGTACAAAGTGTCCTATCTGCAGGCAGCATGTTATAGAGCAGGGGGAGATGAGCAGATTGTACAAAGTGTCCTATCTGCAGGCCGCATGTTATAGAGCAGGAGAAGTTGAGAAGACTGTACATTGTGTTATATCTAGAGGCAGCATTGTACAGAGCTTTAGGAGCTGGGGAGATCATACAAAGTTATATTTGCAGTAAGCATGTTATAGAGCAGGAGGAGCTGAGCAGATTGCACATAGTGTCCTATCAGCTGACATTATATTATGAAGCAGGGAGACCTGAATCATTTGTACATAGTGTCCTATCTGCATTCTACATGTTATAGAGCAGGAGGAGCTGAGCAGATTGTACATAGTGATCTATCTGTAGGCAGCATGTTATAGAGCAGGAGAAGTGGAGCATATTGTACATAGTGATCTATCTCAGGCAAAATGTTATAGAGCACGAGGAGCTGAGCTGATTGTACATAGTGTCCTATATGCAGGCAGCATGTTATAGAGCAGGAGGAGCTGAGCTGAATTTGCATAGTGCCCTATTCACAGGTAGCATATTATAGAGTAGAAGGGGCTGATAAGAGATTATATACTGTCCTATCTGTAGGAAACATGTTATAGAGAAGGAGCAACTCAGTAGGTTGTACATATGTCCTATTTGCAGGTATCATTTTAGCAGGCAACTCTAAAACTTTCTTCACTGAACGCTCAGTATCAATCGACTCATAACTCCTGCTCTACAACAAGCTGCCTGCGGATGGCCTGACACACTGGCCCACATTTATCATAACTAGGTGCAGTCTGTACTATGTGCAGTTTGCCTGTGCCAAATGCGGCAGATTCATTAAAACTGGCACTCGTTCTTCATGAATCTGGCACCGCTTGCACCATTTTTTTTGGTGCACTTTGCTCATGCTGCAAAATTGTGGCGCATGTCAGTATCAAATGTGGTGCAAACTCCAACTAAGCAGTAACAGCCCCTTTAGGTGCACATGTTATCTGCCTTGTCAGACACAGAGCAGCCGCAAAACAAAACTGGCGCAGACACTTTATAAATACATGTGCAAATAGTTTGCACGTTCTTATCAGTGGATCTCAAGGATCAAAACAATCAATGTGAAAACTGCATCAAAGCCGCATTGTGTGAATGTAGCCTTAATGGATTGATGAACGTGATGTCCTCATGGGAATGTAGCCAAATGTCATCAATGGGGGAGTCTGCAGGAGGCAGAAGACAAAAGTCACCAAAAGAAAAGGAACTACACGAAATAAGTGAAAAATATATAAGGAGGGACAGGACTGTCATCCAGATAAAGATCAGGTTCAAGAGACTGGAACAGAAGAACAATGGGCAAGCACAAGGGGCAGAGTTATCACTCGGCAGACATCTTGCTTCAAATTTAAAGCGTCTTTTGTGTATTTTGTCTGCGCCATCATCTCTATTAACTGAAACATCTAAGGATAAACACAGGAGATCAAAGTGATCTCCAATCTCGGGAATTGCCATGAGAGTCCAGATGTTGATCTCCCATATTGAGGATTTTTGTATGTGATAAAAACATCAGGAATTTTACGTGTCTTGTAGTCATGTAGAGGATTTAAGGAATTTCCAGAAATTACTTTTCATGGAGATTTCTAGGGAGAAACTTTCAATTAATAATTAATAAGGGGCTGACACCAAGGCCCAATACTGATCAGCTGCTCTCTACAAGGTGCTTGTAGTGACTCGGTACCATCACTAGCAATGGCTTCCATTGTAGATGAGCCACATCTGTAGTTGCCACGACAGGCCACTGAAGGGATACTGAGCTCCTGTGGCATATTTATCAGGACCTCTGCGCTCATTGCTAGCTTTTGCGATTATTTGCCCCGATCCGCTACCATCGCGCTAGTAGGGTGTGAAGGGACGTGAGGGGGGGGGCGCGGCCGGCCGAGCAGAGGGCTCGCCGGCTGGGAGTGGGCCGGCGCGGGGCGTTACTGTCCCTGCGCCTGCGCACTCGCTGCTGCCGGCGACTTTTCATACGTGAAAAGTCGCCGGCTGCGTTTTCTTTCTATCCCAGGCCCTGCCTGGCGGAAGCCTCGTGATGTATGGGGATACGAGCGCCAGCGTATGATAAATATCCCTCTCTGACTCTATGTGCTCTCTTAAAGTAGTGCCAAACATCTTATCATTGTATCATATCAACCACATGCCCCCTCTTCCCGAAAAAAGGCATTGATGATCTATTCTACGCATAGGTCATAATTTTAGATTTTAAAAAAGTTCAAACATAATTTACCTGGCCAAAATTAGTTTTAGCAATGTTGTAGAGAGCCTCTGCCAAAAATTCCAATGATACCTATATCATACTGCTGACTTCTTCCTAGCCTGAGATCCAGCCTGATATATCTATCATTCCTTTTTGTAAAATTCTCTTCAGCTTCTGCTGAACTAGGCGGATTCTTCCTGGTTGTGACATTAACAAAGGGCAATTAGGCCAGAGCAGCTTTCCCTCACTTCCCATAATGCTGAGTTTTGCTCTCTTGTACTAACAGCTCAGCCAAACAGGACACAGAATCACCTCCTCAGTGTTACTGCTGTACAAAAAAGATGTTATCCTAACCTAACAGATACATTCAGTTTTCAGTTTTATATCCTCACATCCCTACTAATAATATTACAGTTACAGGGACCTATACACACAGATTATTACACACACTACAAATACATCAATACACCATTACACATAGACCTAGACAGGCAGTCCTCGGGTTACGTACAAGATAGGTTCCATAGGTTTGTTCTTAAGTTGACTTTGTATGTAAGTCAAAACAGTATATTTTATAATTGTAGATCCAGACAATTTTTTATTTTTTTGCTCCAGTGACAATTGGAGTTTCAAAAATTTTTTCTTTTATGAGACCAAGAATTATCAATAAAACGTTATTACAGACTCCCAGACTGATCAGCTGTAAAGCATCCAGAGAGATTCACCAGAGGTCACAGGGGACAGAGGGGTCTGTCTTTAACTAGGGGTCGTCTGTAAGTCAGGTATCCTTAAGTAGGGGACCACCTGTACTCTAATACAGCCTTATGACTATTCACTCTACCTGCTAAGATGGATATGTCAGTCAGGGTGTTCAACAGATGCTATCACTCCGCTCAGTGATTTTTTTTTCATGGCTTTTACGCCAGAAAACCCTATGTACAAGTCATGATAAATTCTGCCCATTAATTTTGAATGTTTTTTGTTTTATTATTTTTTTTTTAAATTGTGTGCTTTTGGTGAATGCACCAATGTTACCATTCAGTACCTTTATTTCACTGGTTTGTAACCAAATTTACAATAATAATTTTTATTTTACACACATTTGGGGCTTATATTTTTTTTATAAGTTAGATTTTTATTATTTTAGAAAATAACTTATAGTACAGGTAATGCTCATCACATGTCACAAACCAAAAAGATTGCCACGCAGATCATTCCCATTTAAAGATGACCTATCGCAGTGATGGCTAACCTATGGCACTGGTGCCAGAAGTGGCACTCAGAGCCCTTTCTGTGGGCACTCAGGCCATCACCAGAGACTACTCCAGGTATCTTCCTGCAGACCCAGACGGCCCAGGACTTGCTGTGCACAGAGCTATTTTAAAGTGACAGCGCTACCTGGGACTATTTTCTGCTTTATTGGTGTCCTCAGTGAAAACTGTGACAGAGAAGGGAGTATAAATCACAAATTAAATTTCTGTGTTGGCACTTTCCGATAAATAAGCAGGTCTTTGTTGTAGTTTGGGCACTCTGTCTCTAAAAGGTTCGCCATCACTGACCTATCGTTTTAATTTGGAACCCTAAACCAACTACAGGTCCTTATGGACCCAAAAGGTTTAGGGTCCCAAATCCTTAAGTCTTTACCTGCCTTAAAAAAAATAATAAACTTTTATACTCACATCGGAAGATCCCAAGCTGGTGCCTCCTCTCATGATGCGGTGAGTGAAGGTAGGATAATGCCCCAGCTTTACTGTGCATGTGCTGTACCAACTTGCACTTACCGAATCGCGCAGCCGCTGAAGGGAGTGAGGGATAAGGGATGAGCAGTGTCGGACTGGCCCACCAGAGTACCAGAGGATCCTCCGGTGGGCGCGTTCCTGGCCAGTATATGCACACTACCTATAGCCTGCGCATGGCCTGGCGGGGAATGGTATGGCCACAAGGTCAGGTGCTGGATATTCTAAGAAGCTGAAGTGTGCCTACCCAGTGCCTGCAAAGAAACTGGTGTAGAATGGCATGGCTACAAGGTCAGGAGCTGATATACTAAGAAGCTGGAGCCTGGAGCATTCCTGGCCAGTATATGCACACTACCTATAGTATGCGCATGGCCTGGTGTAGAATGGTATGGCCACAAGGTCAGGAGCTGGATATACTAAGAAGCTGGAGCCTGGAGCGTTCCTGCCGCCAGTAATATGCCACACTACCTATGTATGCGCATGGCCTGGTGTAGAATGGTATGGCACAAGGTCAGGAGCTGGATATACTAAGAGCTGGAGCCTGGAGCGTTCCTGCCCAGTACATGCACACTACCTATACGCTGTGCATGACCTATCATGGAATGGTGTGGCCACAAGATCAGGAGCTGGATATACTAAGAAGCTGGAGCCTGGAGCGTTCCTGCCCAGTACATGCACACTACCTATAGCCGCGCATGACCTATCATGGATGGTGTGGCCACAAGATCAGGAGCTGGATAACTAAGAAGCTGGAGCCTGGAGCGTTCCTGGCCAGTATATGCACACTACCTATAGCCTGCACATGACTGGTTTGGAATGGTATGGCCACAGGTTGGGTGACGATATACCAAGAAGCTGGAGCTGAAGCGTACCCTGGACCTGGCCTAGAATTCCCATCATTGCAGTTGGTCGATAGATTTATCTGAGTGCATGATGTGCCAGCGGATGACAATCCCCCGAATGTATTTTAAGTTTGCTCATGGTATTGATGAGGATAAACACTTCCCTCTTTAGTTTCAGCAAATGTCACAATTCAATGCTATTTTCCAGTGAAACCATTTATCTTTATTGGTATTAAAGATCACTTTCTCACACACTTTTATTTTTTGCAATCTAACCCATTCCCCAGCAAGAGCTTTAGATGCTGAATGGGAGCCGGGCCGGCGCGGAGCAGCTGTGGTCTGACTGCTGTTTGTACAGTAAGTGATCCTAGAACATCTTCAGGAGAGGGATTCATCAAATTACTAAGTGTGTCATTGAATATAAATAGGGGGCTGAAGGGATTACTGCGGATTGTTACAGATGTATTTTTTCCTTAAGTAGCCATAAAGCTGCTTTGTATAGAAATGACAAATGTCATTTTGATGCGGCGTTGACACCATGTAAGACTTTGCTTCACTTCAAATGGAGTTTAAAGATTTCATCGACTTTAAACCAAGGTGTAATCTGTTTGGAAAAAAATACATGTCTCAAAAAGAGAGGATTGGTAAAAGGCTAAACGGTTATAAATATCGGGAAATAGAATCCGCTTAAAGGGACATCCAGGATTATTACCTAAACCAAAGTAATAGGAGAAAATTAATCAAAAGATAGTGATCAATCCCATCATTTGGTTGGACCTTGAGGTCCTTGCTTACTTGTCCATCACTAATTTACTATAAAACCCAACACACCAGTATATTCCAATTGCTAAAATGATAATCATAAGGGACAACATACAGGAAAAATCACGTCTAATAGTTAAAACTCAAATTTCATCAGTTTTTTCCTGAAGCCAAATTCAGTTTCCAAACGTAACCCAGCACACATGACTTCGGCTCCAGTCTAAAATTCAAGTGGAAACTAAGGATCGGTACAGAATAAGGAATGTAATGCAATTAGGAATTTACTCAATATAATTTTATCGTATTATACCATAAATATTATATTACACTGTAATATTATCAGACACTGAATAGGAGTCTGTATGACTGGGCTTTCTAAATTATAAAGTCTAACCTTCTCCTTATTATAAAAATCATGTTTTAAAAATGTTCTATGCATTTACAACACTACAATCAGCAGCAGATTATGATATGGAACAGTTTGGGGTGGCCATCTGGGACCCAAGACTTCAAGGGGCCTATGACCTTCGAAAACAAACACCAAGTTTGCAAATGCCCGGTAGAGATAATAAAAAGAAAGGGACGGAGAGCAGGGCGTAACTACGTGGAAAGCAGCCATAACTGCCAGTATGGGGCTCATTGTCAGGGGGGACCGTCATCCTACCTGACATACTAAAGAGTGCACCATTTATACATATTATGCTACACATTGTTAGCATAACATGTGTATAACACACATAATATATATATATATATATGTATATATATATATATTATACATATATATATATATATATATATATAATGTGTAAATGTGTGATTGTAACTTGCATGTGTGAGTATACAATATTTGTATTTTCTTAAGTGAGAAGGGGGGCCCCATGCAGAAGCCTGCTATGGGCCCTGCTTCTCCTAGTTACGCCACTGACGGGAGAAGCCTTATACTTGTGTGCTGAAATCCACATACTTGTGTGCTGGATCTAAACACATAAAATACAAGAGCCCTTCCAGGACCTTTGAAGGTTCTCCAATTAAGTTAAAGACTTAGATTTCTATACAGCCCAAGACCCACTGTGGTCTTAATCCACCCATGTTGATGACAGAATTTACCACCGTCGCCACATCATGTGCAGTTTTTTTGTATCTTCAATAAATGTATTATATTTCATTATTTTCTGAAATTCTTTTCTTCTTGTTTTAATAGGAAATTGTCTTATCTACTTAATCTTTATTCAATACATTGTTAAGTATTCCTAAGAGAAAGGGTTTAGGCTGCATTCACACTTTTTGCCTGCAGCGCTAAGGCACATGGGGCCATGTTGACCCCTCTCCATAGCAATGCTTTGGGTAATGGTTGTAACAAGGGGGAAGATAGGACCGGATGTCCTATCTTTTTCCGTGTACGGAGCGGTACGGTTGCCATGGTGTGCACACCATATCGCTCCGTGCGGCCCAGCGTCTATGGCGGTGTATGTACGGCCGCAAGCTTGCCGCCGTACATACGTACCCCATAAGGTAGTATGAATGCAGCCTTATTGTGAGTTGTGGCCCTTTATAGTGGGCTGATATTTGGCATCTCCTAATTTTAGGGCTCCTAGGATGCACAGACCTTACGACCATAGAGGCAGGACCGCTACAATGGGCAACATCTAGAAGACAACATTGCAGCCTGAGCAGTCACCAAGACCTATTGAGTTTCATTTTACAGTCAATGCTAATTAATTGTGTCACAGCTTCACACTTAATGTTAAATCACAGTTAATATATAAGTTGTCATGTTCTATGTTACCATACTGGGCACCGCGTGTGTATAATCGAGCCACTCGACTTGAATATGCATTGAAGCGATTGTGTGAGCTCCATGTAACAGTTATTGCCAGCATGTAACACGGTGACAGCATACATTAGAACGTCTACACCTAATTGCCCTATTATTTTATTATTTTTTTAGAGTGTGGCCCTGGTAATTTCATGAAGCATTGGTGAGATTCACATATGCTATACTATAGTAGCTGCTACTCTATTTATAGATGTGACAACATCCCAATGTTTGGAAGCTTGCGCTGTGTTAGCTCTTCAACTTGGCCATCGCTTCATCTCCTCAACTTCCGCTATTCATACCGTTGCTGTATTTAAGGGTGAGAGATTTTTGTGGTATTCAATATACCTTAACTTGGATTTTCCAGGAATGGAAAACTCCAGGGGACGGATGGGCAAAAAATATACATACTTACACCTGTTGCGTGTACCTCAGGCCTACACTCAGTTGGAAGTTCTGAGGATCACAGGACCTGCTTCGGCCAATGAATTACATCTCGGCCCCCAAGACAACTAAAGTACTTGCTTGGCCAATGAGGTGCATCATCAGAACCAAGAACACATAAAAAGTGGAATGTCTAATGGGTTATCATAAGCATGTTCCCTGACCCTGAGTTTCCAGCCAGATTCAAGCATGAAAATCAACAAAACAGGTGAAATTCAGGAATCTTGAACCGTTACCCAGATATATGCATTCTTTTTTTCCCCACCCAGGCCCACTACTCTAGTTCTTTTCCTTATTCCTGAAAACCTATATAACAAGGGTTAAATATGAGCTGTATGAACTATTAATCTATTTAAAGAGAGATACCATTTACACAAATTGGACATTTATGTAACATATCCAAACTGCTCAACTAACCATGCTACTTATGGTAATTGCTGTCATAAACATTAGTGACTTTTTCTCAATTTTGCGTTCCTGGCCAGTATATGCACACTACCTATAGCCTGCGCATGGCCTGGCGGGGAATGGTATGGCCACAAGGTCAGGTGCTGGATATTCTAAGAAGCTGAAGTGTGCCTACCCAGTGCCTGCAAAGAAACTGGTGTAGAATGGCATGGCTACAAGGTCAGGAGCTGATATACTAAGAAGCTGGAGCCTGGAGCATTCCTGGCCAGTATATGCACACTACCTATAGTATGCGCATGGCCTGGTGTAGAATGGTATGGCCACAAGGTCAGGAGCTGGATATACTAAGAAGCTGGAGCCTGGAGCGTTCCTGCCCCTATTATTCCTTCCCGCATTCCCCCCTGGGGGTCATACCCCCTCCTTTCCTTCATTAATGCCCCTTATATTGTCCACTTTCCTACATCCCCCCTTGAAAAGTGTATCCATCTTCATTCAGCCGCCTTTATAACCTCCTTCCTGCAACCCCCTTAATGTCCCTGAAACCCCCTATAGCAGTGGTGGCGAACCTATGGGCAACTGGTGCCAGAGGCGGCACGCAGAGCCCTTTCTGTGGGCAACCGGGCCATCGCCCCAGCGCACCAGACAGGACTCAAAGAATCTTCCTGCAGTTCCAAGCAACTTAAAAGTTGCTGCTTTCAGTCACATTTTGATACTGACTTCGCTACATGGGGACTGTAGGAAGAGGGGAGAATGAATAGACAGGGCAGAATTATCTTTGGAGGAACTCCTTGCCCCTACCATTAACGTTAGGGACCGCTGAAATGATGCAAAATTTTCCATCTTTCTACGTGTTTTCTGTCATCAGGAGGCCAAATATCATTGTTGAAGAACAGGGAGCAATAAGTTTACTGCTTTAAATTTTGGTTGGCACCTCGCGATTAAATAAGGGGGGGTTTTGGTGTTTCCTCTTGCACTCAACTCTAAAAGGTTCGCCATCCAGCTCCCTAGATGTGTCCCCTTTATGAACCTCTAATCAATGAGCTGTGAAAAAAGTCACCTTTCCATGTTTCCTCCACAGCAGTCCCTCTTTTCTCTTCTCTGCTGCGACTGTGTGTGCTCTGAAGATGTGAATGCTGCGGGCGCAATTTGATGACATCATCTCTCCAAACATCTGGTCAACACAAGGAGATCCACATCCAGTCCCATCAAAATGGTTTCTTTACAGTACAGTAAATTAAACTGTGATAATTCACTACATCAACAACTAGTAAATACAGAATATATAGTAGAATGGAGGTGAAAGGTTGATCCAGGGCACATTTTAAATAGGGAAAGTAGGAATTTTTTCCTAAGTACAAAAGGGGAAGTGGGTCCATCTAAACGGGGTTTTGCACCTTGCTCTAGATCAACACTGTTGAATTTATAAGTTGGACTTGTTTTTGTTGTACCCTGTAACTTGGCATGTATTAATTTTTATTTCTACTCATTTTAAGCTTAGAAGTCAGTGGGGCGGTCCTATCAGTGATGATAACTCTTGAGTCTGGACAGTCATGATAACAAGGTCATTGAGTAGGGCACCCATGGACCCCTGAGCATACAATGAGTATAAATTTACACTGAATATATAGATGTTATACTTTACAGGAAAAATGGCAAAAAAATTATCGGATCATGGATTTCACACGGAAGACAAGTTTAAGTCATCTACGAGACCATGGGGCTCATTTACTTACGCGATCCTGTCGCGATCCAGCGGGCGTGTTCCTCCGCCGAGGATGTCAACCAGGTGTCCGCCCTATGTCAACCAGGTGTCCCTCGCTGCTCCGCAGGTCCTCGACCGAGGTTCCGCCGAGTTCCAGCGCCCAACCTATTCCTGTATGCATGTGAGTGATTGATTTTGCAACACATTTGTTTTTTAATTCATCGTTTTTTCCGAATCCGTCGGGTTTTCCGACCGCCACGCCCCCGGACTTCTGTCGTGTGAAAAGCCAGCTCGTTGTGCTGAAATCCGATCGCATTGCGCCAAATCCGGCGGAATTGGGTCAAAAACGGAAAAAGTCGGGAAACCCGTCGAAAGTGGCAGCCCGCAGCCCTTAGTAAATGAGCCCCCATATGTTCAGTTTGGATGTGACCAGGTACTGACATATCTCAGGGCAAGTATGGGAAACTTTATTGTATATTGGATGATGGAGCCTGACGTTGGTCCACTCTATTGAAGTATGTTGAAAACGCCGCTGTATACACCAAGTGGCTTAGGCCTCCTAAAAATCATGCGAATGTGCAAGGTGAAAACGTTTTGGCCTGGTTAGGTGTTGCCCAGTCATGGGGCAGGATTCTGCCGTCATTCGTGCCCCCTACTAATCGGTATTATGGTGGTTTCACAGAGGGACACTTGCGAGTATTTTCAGGGCTTACAACACTAGTTTTCCTGACGTAGACTATCCGCACAAATGTCCCCTATTGTGTCTAGAAACAAGTAGCGAGAGAGTGAGTATTCTCGGACTGTCGTCATTACCACCCGTTTTATGTGTTGGAGAATGATTCAAAAAGTTAATGTCGGCATCACTGGAAATGGCCTTTTGGCATTCAGTCTTCAGTTCATGGGTTAAAAAAAATAGCGCTTTCTCCCTCAGACGTCTCACTTATGAAAGATGCCTTACATTTACTGCCATTGTGAGGATACATTGACAATTTTTTTCCATAAAAACCAGACTGAAAAGAGGTCTTCACGATAATGTTATGCCAAACGTCAAACTTTACTGTTCTTCAATAAATTATCTGTCACAAACATATGACACAGACATGGTGAAGGACACTTTAAGGATTTTCCAGGTTACAAACGAAAAAATCCCTGCAATCAGCCTAAATAAAATAAAAAATAAACAATGATTCACCTTATCGCCCCCTCTCCATGGGTTCTTTAGAGCTCCTTTTTATGTGTTGGGTGTGGTGACCTTTGTCAGTCAATAAGTGGACAAGTGATCACACTGACCTTTACTGTTATCGGGCTGAGACAAACCCATTCAAGAACAAATGACTAAAATCAATTCAAATAATAAAAAACAATGGGGGTCATTTTCTATGCCCTGCTCCAGCGCGCCAGATACATCAAGAGATATCCGTCTGGGGCCTGTCACAGCGTTTTATGTCTACGCCACCCTACCATCGTATGGAAATTTTCCGTTTACAGTGAGTAACAGGCATGGGACTGGAAAACGTCCCTAGCTTCACTCAACCCTAATCAATACCCTCCAACAGGGCCGGGCTCCAGCACTGGGCATTTGGGGGGGCCAAATAAGAATACCCTCCAACAGGGGCCGCGTCCTCACTGGCATTTGGGGGGCTCCCAAATAAGGCTGGGCAATAAATCATGGGTAAAGGGGGGCTATATTTAATGAATCCATGAGGGGTTAAGGGAGCTTTAATAACATACTGTTTCCAGTTTCCTAATTTTTAATGCCGCCACACAAGTTCCACTGCAGAGGGCCCACTAGGGCTCGTTGCCCAGGGGCCTATTGAACCTACAAGCCAAGCCCTGCCCCCCCCCCCCCCTCAATATATTAAAACATAAATCTCTAAGGGATTAGTAAGAATGTCACAAACCTACGTTTAGTAAATGGTATTAAGATGATGCAGCTCTTGCAATGGCTTCTGGGAAGACTTTCAGTCTGAAGAGCTTTCGCTCTCTGCACTAACCCTTCCTCCAGACCTTCCTTTCTGATTAGTAAAAGCTCTAGCTGGACCTTTATTTGTTACTACAGCAGTTACAGAGCAGAGGGGAGGAGCTGTGGAACAATTCAAGTCAGGGAACAGAAGCTCTCAGGCACCGAAGGACCCGCCCAGAGCACTTGCACCGCTAACTACACAAAAAGGTTCATTACATAGATCTATGTATAGTGCTGTTCAACCTTGTATGTGGCGAAACTGCTAACAGATTGCATTTATTGTAAGTGAAATTGTCTATTCTATGATGTCCCTTCCAATAGATCCACATTATGTGATGGATCAGTTCTACAGAATCAAATAAAAATGTATGAAAGATGCTTGGTCATTAATTTAAAGGTGACTTTTCACCACCAAGTTTTTGGTTCCTTTAATAGGAATTGTTCCTCCTGTGATGTAGTTGGATTTTTTTTATGTAGCCTTTGCCATCCTGTATCAATCACACTAGTTCAACCACCATCAATTCTAGTTAATTCTACGCACCCAATATGCTAATTAGATACTCTACTGTCAGGTGGGTGGTCCTGGAAGGAAAAAAAAGCCTGGCACCACTAACCTAACAGTAGAAAATTGCAGCGATTTCTCAGCAATGATGGGGCATGCACGGGAAAATGGAGAGCACACCTACTAAAGGATGCAAATAGATATGATAGATAGATAGATTATAGATAGATGATAGATGATAGATAGATAGATAGATAGATAGATGGATAGATAATAGGTAGGTAGATAGAAGATATTTAGATAAAAAGAAAAAGCTAAATTGACTAAATGGGGTTATGTCTTCTTCTCCAGGCATTCACACCAAGGGTATTAAAAGAGCGATACATCTCCTCTCACAAAAGTCCACTGCATGGGCTCCTTTATGACAGGGGCCCTGGGTAAATGCCCAGTTTGCCTTCCCCTAAAGCCAGCCCTGGTGGTGACAAAAGCTTCGCCTTAACTGAGAAACTAGTTTCTGTCCGACATGAAGACTTAAAAAAAATGTCATATAATGTCCATGTGAAAGTAGAAATAATTTGAGACATTTTGAAATCCAGGTTTTTATTTTTGATATGCAGCCTCTCCCCAGTTGGTCCCACATAACTTTAAATTGTGCCCAACCATCCACCTATCTAATCCTTTGGTAGGTGAGGTGATACTGTAGTTTTAATGCCACCACTAAGCTCTGAAATAAATATGATAATGTACAACGCTTCCTAGCGTTGACACATTTCAAATGTTCCTAGTGTGAATTATGCTAAATAAAATGCATCAACCAACATTTCTTCTGTACGACTGTTAGAGAGTACATGAGGGTGAGAGACAGATTTGTAGCAATTTAGCACCAATGCTGTTCTCTTATGTGCTAGTACTCTTCTCAGTCATTTATGCACCTCCATAAATCTGTACCAGTAAAAGAAACTTATCTAACAGGAACCTACAGGTTGTCCATACAGCTTAGATTAAAGTCCAGACTTCATTGGGTCTGGCCAACCATCTAATATGTATGAGGGTGACCTGATTCTCTCCTCAAAACAGAAAATGAAGGATCAGGCATTTGAACTCCAAACTAAATTATCATTGGGGTTTTTGTCTATGTTTAGGTGCGTTGTGGTACACATGCTGGTTTGCAAACTTTCCATTGCGCCAAAGAACTAGGACAGTGCATAGTGACTTTGGCATAGACTGTACTTACGCAAAATCATTATTTGCATAGATTAGTTTTCATAGTATACTGATTTCACGATTTGCAATTTGGAGCAAATTTCAACTTAGGCACAAGTTTGGTGCAAATTTACCACCTGGTCTATGTTGCGATTTTGCTGGGGTTTTTTACGACTTACGACAACCCACATAGTAAAAAACACCACAAGCAGATTTATCAAGGCCAAAGCCACTTATCTGACTACAGCAAAAACTCAATTAGACATGAACTGTCGTGAGGAGCCGCTCTAATGATAATTCCCCCCTCCCCATGTGTGTGGGGAAGTGGATAGCCATTGTTGAAGGTAGCTAATAAAGGTACATCGACACCTTAAGGGGGGTTTTCTAGGTGATATTATTAGAGCAGATACAGGTAATTACTGTAAGTAACAAAATATTTATACTTACTTGTCCACCCCCTCTGGTCCCAGCCATCATGTGTTTTTGCAAGTCGCTGGTCAAACACTACCATGAGGTCAATGGTTTCCTGGAGCAGTGATGTATATACTGGGGTTAGCACAAATACAAAAAATACCCCTATAGGAGAACCTCTCTCCTTGATCAAGTATATCCATAGCTATAACCATCTTTATTCACCATCTATATCAGTGGTGGCGAACCTATGGCACGGGTGCAGAGGTGGCTACTCTGAGCCATTTCTGTGGGCACTCAGACCATCACCTCAGGCGGAGTTCACCAAATATGAGCCAGGCAACTTAAGAGATGCTGCTCTCAGCGCTATTTTAACAGCAACACTTCATTGGCTGTTAGGAACTGCGGGAAAAGTGAGAAGGTGTTGGACAGAACTGCAATATCTTTGGAGGTCCCCCTGCTGGACCAACCACTTTTCCTCTACGAGAGACCCTGGAGAGAAGCTACAACGAGGTATGAATGGTGCCCTCCTTCTTTCAACTGTATGGTGGCCTCATTGGGCCATACAATTGAATATTGTGGGAAACAGGTAGCAATAAGTTACTGCTTAAATGCCATGTTGGCACTTCACGGGAAATAAGTGGATTGGTTGTAGTTTGGGCACTCGGTCTCCAAAGGTTCGCCATCACGGATCTATATAGTTGCCATCCATACTTAACCGTCCTAGCCATATCATCCATAGCTATACTGTCCATATCCACCATCTATATATTTACCATTCATAGCTTTACCATCCATATCCACCATCTATATATTTTACCATCCATAGCTGTATCATCCATAGCTATATACATCTATATCCACCTCTATATATCTACCATTCATAGCTTTACCATCCATAGCCGTAATCACCATAGCTATGCCGTCCAATCCACCATCTATATATTTACCATCCTTAGTTGTATCATCCATAGCTATACCATCCATATCCACCATCATATATTACCATCCTTAGTTGTATCATCACATAGCTATACCATCCATATCCAACTCATATATTTACCATTCATAGCTTTACCATCCAAGCCGTATCATCCATAGCTATGCCGTCCATATCCACCATCTATATATTTACCATCCTTATTTGTATCATCCATAGCTATACCACCATACCACATCTATATTTACCATCCTTATTGTATCATCCATAGCTTACCCCATCCATATCCACCATCCATATATTTACCATTCATAGCTTTACCATCCATACCGTATCATCCATAGCTATCATCCATATCCACCATCTATATATTTACCATACCTAGGTTGGGTATAATAGTTGCATGATACAGAAAGGTAGTTTTGTGCCATTGACCATGATTTCAGTGATCCCTAACTTCGATGTCCTGGACTCTCTACAGTCAACATCTCCCACCACCCCTTTTCCCTTGAGTGAGGGTTAAGGTCATAACTTGATGGGGTGCAGAGGGTATGGCTGCAACCGGACCCAAGAGGCTTAAGAGGTCCATAAATGTACTTTTCACATATGAGGTACTTTTCTTTCCCATAACCGGGGGCCTGGTACAGATTTGCTCTGGGGTCCAACAGCGTCAAGTCACACAATAGGTGAGGATCCCAGCGGTCATCAGGTGGGTGCTAGAGCTATCACTCAAGTGAGAAGGGAGGAGTAGGAGATTGTTTACTACAGATACTTCACAATTATATAGCACTGAGATTTCAGACTTAGGGCCCGAACGTGTGGCAGCCCATGAGAGGGGGCAGTATGGGCCCAATTCCACAGACTGCACATAGTGCAGTGGACAGGATCCCTGCTTTCTAACTTTATGGCCCGGCTGTTCAGCCAGCAGAGGGACGTTCTTTGCATTATATTTCTAAATAATGCAGGGACTCCCATCCACTGCGCTATTGTGCAGTCCGTTGGATCGGGCCACCATATGGCCCATTTCCACAAGCTGCACATGTTCGTGTCCATGAGCCCTACAAAAATGACCTACAAATTTCTTTAAAAGAACCTTTTAGTAAATGTGTATACAATATTTTTATTTTATTTCTTAAAGGTTTCTCATTTTGTTGGCTTGAAAGTTCTTTTTCCTTAGGATTTTGATTCAGTCCCTCAACCTCTGTTGTTTAGGGACATAACCCTATTTTTCCAATGAGAGATGTGGCCGTGCCTGTACACATAAATTCTACAATATCTATCGTATACACTGAGCGCCATCTAACATGACAGTCTTTAAGATTCCATGTTTTCCGGATGATTTTTACACACTGGGGAGTCCTGTTTTCAAAATATGTTAGGTTATAGATAGGAAAGGATCTTCAAAATAATAGCGAAGAAAACACAGAGCTTTTGTACTGGATTGCATTTCCTAGAACATTCGTAGGAGGTTGTATAATTCCTCTAAAAGCGTGTTCACCCATTTATAATATGGTGATACTAAGAATATTTGCACATCTTGTAACATGTTTTCTCACAAGTCTCCAGCAGTGTATTTACTTTCATGATCTGTATTTTTACTGTGACATGTCACCATTTTATCATATTCTATTTACTTAAAGGTGATTTATCAGCCCCCAAATCATCACACAAGTAAAAAACAGGCTTTGTGTAAGACACTTTCTAAGCTACAACTTGTCACTCAGTGAATAAAGGATGAGGATGGTCAAAAAAAGAAAACTAGTGTGCCAGCAAACATGGCCCACCCCCTGAGGAACCGAGATGCTGATTTGCATATTAAGACAAACTGAATTTGATGTAAATTGACAAAACACTGGGAAATGATTTCTATGCCTGGATGCTTATACATTGTGATTATATGATGGAGCCTACTTTAATGGCACTGATCTCTTAAAGGACATCTAATATCAGTTTTAACCGATGGTGATATGTCCTAAATAAAGTTCCTGAAGAACGATGGTCATCAAGAGTTTGCTATGTGGAAATATAGATTTCTAAAATGTATGCTAGGCTAAGTTAGGCTACATCACCGAGTTCCTAGGGAGCCTTGATTTTAATTTATGCATTCCCTGGTCCCGCCCAGTCCGTTTTTTTGTTACCTAGCATTAGGGAAATGGAGTGACTTCTCTCTCTTCTGAACAAAGCATTGGGCAAGTAATATACTCTACAACCTTCTTTTCCTTACATCATCATAGGGGTAGTCCCCAGCCTCACCAAAATAGGAACAGCAATATCTTCTTTTCATTAAAATTAATAAATCAGGTTTTCTGCTGATGAATATCATTTACCAGGAGCACCACATCAGCCTTCATTACTATCATACTTAGCAGTAAGTAAGATATGGAAGAGGGAAAGGTAAGATCAGATTTGTTTGTAGTCTGTTGCCATTGATTTGTATAGACCTGAAGAAGCTGTAGAAACAAAAGAGTAGCAAAAAATCAAGGTAGGTGCACGTAACGTAGTCAAAACTTTAAATGATACAAGAACTTTGTAATATATCTCGTCACTTACTTGTCCTTTTATCCACCCTTCTTACTTTCCTTATCTGATTTTCACTCCGAAATCTCTGCTGAATTATCCATCTGCTAGTAGGTAATTGCGTTGTCAGATTACACATAATTTATATCCAGGGGGGGATAAGTGAGCCATATGAGCAGATCTCCTTCCACCAGCAAAGAGATGACAGCAAACTCGGAGCCTGGAGTGTTCCTGTCCGCCAGTATATGCACACTACCTATAGCCTGGCATGGCCTCATGGGAATGGTATGGCCACAAGGTTGGAGCCGATATACTAAGAGCTGCAGCCTGGAGCGTTCATGTCCAGTATATGCACACTACCTATAGCCTGTGCATGGCCTGGTGTGGAATGGTATGGCCACAAGGTCAGCACCCGATATACAAGAGCTGGAGCCTGGAATGTTCCTGCCCATTACCTAAGCCTGCGCATGACCTGTCATGGAATGGTATGGGTTACAGACCAGAGCTGGATATACTAGAAGCTGGCCTGGAGCGTTCCTGGCCAGTATATGCACACTACCTATAGCCTGCGCATGGCCTGGCGGGGAATGGTATGGCCACAAGGTCAGGTGCTGGATATTCTAAGAAGCTGAAGTGTGCCTACCCAGTGCCTGCAAAGAAACTGGTGTAGAATGGCATGGCACAAGGTCAGGAGCTGATATACTAAAAGCTGGAGCCTGGAGCTTCCTGGCCAGTATATGCCACTACTCTATAGCCTGCGCATGGCCTGGTGTAAATGGTGTGCCACAAGATCAGGAGCTGATATACTAAGAAGCTGGAGCCTGGAGCATTCCTGGCCAGTATATGCACACTACCTATAGTATGCGCATGGCCTGGTGTAGAATGGTATGGCCACAAGGTCAGGAGCTGGATATACTAAGAAGCTGGAGCCTGGAGCGTTCCTGCCCAGTACATGCACACTACCTATAGCCTGTGCATGACCTATCATGGAATGGTGTGGCCACAAGATCAGGAGCTGGATATACTAAGAAGCTGGAGCCTGGAGCGTTCCTGCCTATTATTCCTTCCCGCATTCCCCCCTGGGGGTCATACCCCCTCCTTTCCTTCATTAATGCCCCTTATATTGTCCCCTTTCTTACATCCCCCCTCTTGAAAAGTGTATCCTCTTTCTTCAGCCGCCTTTATAACCTCCTTCCTGCAACCCCCTTAATGTCCCTGAAACCCCCTATAGCAGTGGTGGCGAACCTATGGGCAACTGGTGCCAGAGGCGGCACGCAGAGCCCTTTCTGTGGGCAACCGGGCCATCGCCCCAGCGCACCAGACAGGACTCAAAGAATCTTCCTGCAGTTCCAAGCAACTTAAAAGTTGCTGCTTTCAGTCACATTTTGATACTGACTTCGCTACATGGGGACTGTAGGAAGAGGGGAGAATGAATAGACAGGGCAGAATTATCTTTGGGGGAACTCCTTGCCCCTACCATTAACGTTAGGGACCGCTGAAATGATGCAAAATTTTCCATCTTTCTACGTGTTTTCTGTCATCAGGAGGCCAAATATCATTGTTGAAGAACAGGGAGCAATAAGTTTACTGCTTTAAATTTTGGTTGGCACCTCGCGATTAAATAAGGGGGGG
The DNA here is from genome assembly GCA_019512145.1 of Engystomops pustulosus. NCBI lineage: Eukaryota > Metazoa > Chordata > Amphibia > Anura > Leptodactylidae > Engystomops > Engystomops pustulosus. The sequence continues at coordinate 18,364,942 of CM033647.1, forward strand.
TTTTGGTGTTTCCTCTTGCACTCAACTCTAAAAGGTTCGCCATCCGCTCCCTAGATGTGTCCCCTTTATGAACCTCTAATCAATGAGCTGTGAAAAAAGTCACCTTTCCATGTTTCCTCCACAGCAGTCCCTCTTTTCTCTTCTCTGCTGCGACTGTGTGTGCTCTGAAGATGTGAATGCTGCGGGCGCAATTTGATGACATCATCTCTCCAAACATCTGGTCAACACAAGGAGATCCACATCCAGTCCCATCAAAATGGTTTCTTTACAGTACAGTAAATTAAACTGTGATAATTCACTACATCAACAGACTAGTAAATACAGAATATATAGTAGAATGGAGGTGAAAGGTTGATCCAGGGCACATTTTAAATAGGGAAAGTAGGAATTTTTTCCTAAGTACAAAAGGGGAAGTGGGTGCCATCTAAACGGGGTTTTGCACCTTGCTCTAGATCAACACTGTTGAATTTATAAGTTGGACTTGTTTGTTGTTGTACCCTGTAACTTGGCATGTATTAATTTTTATTTCTACTCATTTTAAGCTTAGAAGTCAGTGGGGCGGTCCTATCAGTGATGATAACTCTTGAGTCTGGACAGTCATGATAACAAGGTCATTGAGTAGGGCACCCATGGACCCCTGAGCATACAATGAGTATAAATTTACACTGAATATATAGATGTTATACTTTACAGGAAAAATGGCAAAAAATTATCGGATCATGGATTTCACACGGAAGACAAGTTTAAGTCATCTACGAGACCATGGGGACTCATTTACTTACGCGATCCTGTCGCGATCCAGCGGGCGTGTTCCTCCGCCGAGGATGTCAACCAGGTGTCCGCCCTATGTCACCAGGTGTCCCTCGCTGCTCCGCAGGTCCTCACCGAGGTTCCGCCGAGTTCCAGCGCCCAACCTATTCCTGTATGCATGTGAGTGATTGATTTTGCAACACATTTGTTTTTTAATTCATCGTTTTTTCCGAATCCGTCGGGTTTTCCGACCGCCACGCCCCCGAACTTCTGTCGTGTGAAAAGCCAGCTCGTTGTGCTGAAATCCGATCGCATTGCGCCAAATCCGGCGGAATTGGGTCAAAAACGGAAAAAGTCGGGAAACCCGTCGAAAGTGGCAGCCCGCAGCCCTTAGTAAATGAGCCCCCATATGTTCAGTTTGGATGTGACCAGGTACTGACATATCTCAGGGCAAGTATGGGAAACTTTATTGTATATTGGATGATGGAGCCTGACGTTGGTCCACTCTATTGAAGTATGTTGAAAACGCCGCTGTATACACCAAGTGGCTTAGGCCTCCTAAAAATCATGCGAATGTGCAAGGTGAAAACGTTTTGGCCTGGTTAGGTGTTGCCCAGTCATGGGGCAGGATTCTGCCGTCATTCGTGCCCCCTACTAATCGGTATTATGGTGGTTTCACAGAGGGACACTTGCGAGTATTTTCAGGGCTTACAACACTAGTTTTCCTGACGTAGACTATCCGCACAAATGTCCCCTATTGTGTCTAGAAACAAGTAGCGAGAGAGTGAGTATTCTCGGACTGTCGTCATTACCACCCGTTTTATGTGTTGGAGAATGATTCAAAAAGTTAATGTCGGCATCACTGGAAATGGCCTTTTGGCATTCAGTCTTCAGTTCATGGGTTAAAAAAAATAGCGCTTTCTCCCTCAGACATCTACGTATGAAAGATGCCTTACATTACTGCCACTTTGAGGATACATTGACAATTTTTTTCCATTAAACCAGACTGAAAAGAGGTCTTCACGATAATGTTATGCCAACACCCGTCAAACTTTACTTTTCTTGCAATAAATTATCTGTCACAAACATATGACACAGTACATGGTGAAGGACACTTTAAGGGATTTTCCAGGTTACAAAGAAAATCCCTGCAATCAGCCTAAATAAAATAAAAAATAAAAATGATTACCTCTTCGCCCCTCTCATGGGTTCTTTAGAGCTCCTTTGTTATGTGTGGTGTGGTGACCTTTGTCAGTCAATAAGTGGACATAGTGATCACAGACATGACCTTCTACTGTTATCGGGCTGAAACAAACCATTCAGAAGCAAATGACTAAAATACAATTCAAATAATAAAAAACAATGGGGGTCATTTTCTATGCCCTGCTCCAGCGCGCCAGATACATCAAGAGATATCCGTCTGGGGCCTGCACAGCGTTTTATGTTCTACGCCACCCTACCATCGTATGGAAATTTTCCGTTTACAGTGAGATATACGGCATGGGGACTGGAAAACGTCCCTAGCTTCACTAACCCTAATCAATACCTCCAACAGGGCCGGGCTCCCGCACTGGGCATTTGGGGGGGCCAAATAAGAATACCCTCCAACAGGGGCCGCGCTCCCCACTGCATTTGGGGCTCCCAAATAAGGCTGGGCAATAAATCATGGGTAAAGGGGGGCTATATTTAATGAATCCATGAGGGGTTAAGGGAGCTTTAATAACATACTGTTTCAGTTTCCTAATTTTTAATGCCGCCACACAAGTTCCACTGCAGAGGGCCCACTAGGGCTCGTTGCCCAGGGGCCTATTGAACCTCAAGCCAAGCCCTGCCCCCCCCCCCCCCTCAATATATTAAAACATAAATCTCTAAGGGATTAGTAAGAATGTCACAAACCTACGTTTAGTAAATGGTATTAAGATGATGCAGCTCTTGCAATGGCTTCTGGGAAGACTTTCAGTCTGAAGAGCTTTCGCTCTCTGCACTAACCCTTCCTCCAGACCTTCCTTTCTGATTAGTAAAAGCTCTAGCTGGACCTTTATTTGTTACTACAGCAGTTACAGAGCAGAGGGGAGGAGCTGTGGAACAATTCAAGTCAGGGAACAGAAGCTCTCAGGCACCGAAGGACCCGCCCAGAGCACTTGCACCGCTAACTACACAAAAAGGTTCATTACATAGATCTATGTATAGTGCTGTTCAACCTTGTATGTGGCGAAACTGCTAACAGATTGCATTTATTGTAAGTGAAATTGTCTATTCTATGATGTCACCTTCCAATAGATCCACATTATGTGATGGATCAGTTCTACAGAATCAAATAAAAATGTATGAAAGATGCTTGGTCATTAATTTAAAGGTGACTTTTTCACCACCAAGTTTTTGGTTCCTTTAATAGGAATTGTTCCTCCTGTGATGTAGTTGGATTTTTTTTATGTAGCCTTTGCCATCCTGTATCAATCACACTAGTTCAACCACCATCAATTCTAGTTAATTCTACGCACCCAATATGCTAATTAGATACTCTACTGTCAGGTGGGTGGTCCTGGAAGGAAAAAAAAGCCTGGCACCACTAACCTAACAGTAGAAAATTGCAGCGATTTCTCAGCAATGATGGGGCATGCACGGGAAAATGGAGAGCAGCACCTACTAAAGGATGCAAATAGATATGATAGATAGATAGATTATAGATAGATGATAGATGATAGATAGATAGATAGATAGATAGATGGATAGATAATAGGTAGGTAGATAGAAGATATTTAGATAAAAAGAAAAAGCTAAATTGACTAAATGGGGTTATGTCTTCTTCTCCAGGCATTCACACCAAGGGTATTAAAAGAGCGATACATCTCCTCTCACAAAAGTCCACTGCATGGGCTCCTTTATGACAGGGGCCCTGGGTAAATGCCCAGTTTGCCTTCCCCTAAAGCCAGCCCTGGTGGTGACAAAAGCTTCGCCTTAACTGAGAAACTAGTTTCTGTCCGACATGAAGACTTAAAAAAAATGTCATATAATGTCCATGTGAAAGTAGAAATAATTTGAGACATTTTGAAATCCAGGTTTTTATTTTTGATATGCAGCCTCTCCCCAGTTGGTCCCACATAACTTTAAATTGTGCCCAACCATCCACCTATCTAATCCTTTGGTAGGTGAGGTGATACTGTAGTTTTAATGCCACCACTAAGCTCTGAAATAAATATGATAATGTACAACGCTTCCTAGCGTTGACACATTTCAAATGTTCCTAGTGTGAATTATGCTAAATAAAATGCATCAACCAACATTTCTTCTGTACGACTGTTAGAGAGTACATGAGGGTGAGAGACAGATTTGTAGCAATTTAGCACCAGATGCTGTTCTCTTATGTGCTAGTACTCTTCTCAGTCATTTATGCACCTCCATAAATCTGTACCAGTAAAAGAAACTTATCTAACAGGAACCTACAGGTTGTCCATACAGCTTAGATTAAAGTCCAGACTTCATTGGGTCTGGCCAACCATCTAATATGTATGAGGGTGACCTGATTCTCTCCTCAAAACAGAAAATGAAGGATCAGGCATTTGAACTCCAAACTAAATTATCATTGGGGTTTTTGTCTATGTTTAGGTGCGTTGTGGTACACATGCTGGTTTGCAAACTTTCCATTGCGCCAAAGAACTAGGACAGTGCATAGTGACTTTGGCATAGACTGTACTTACGCAAAATCATTATTTGCATAGATTAGTTTTCATAGTATACTGATTTCACGATTTGCAATTTGGAGCAAATTTCAACTTAGGCACAAGTTTGGTGCAAATTTACCACCTGGTCTATGTTGCGATTTTGCTGGGGTTTTTTACGACTTACGACAACCCACCTAGTAAAAAACACCACAAGCAGATTTATCAAGGCCAAAGCCACTTATCTGACTACAGCAAAAACTACAATTAGACATGAACTGTCGTGAGGAGCCGCTCTAATGATAATTCCCCCCTCCCCATGTGTGTGGGGAAGTGGATAGCCATTGTTGAAGGTAGCTAATAAAGGTACATCGACACCTTAAGGGGGGTTTTCTAGGTGATATTATTAGAGCAGATACAGGTAATTACTGTAAGTAACAAAATATTTATACTTACTTGTCCACCCCACTCTGGTCACCAGCATCATGTGTTTTTGCCAAGTCAGCTGGTCAAACACTACCATGAGGTCAATGGTTTCCTGGAGCAGTGATGTATATACTGGGGTTAGCACAAATACAAAAAATACCCCTATAGGAGAACCTCTCTCCTTGATCACAGTATTATCCATAGCTATACCAATCTTTATTCACCATCTATATCAGTGGTGGCGAACCTATGGCACGGGTGCAGAGTGGCTACTCGAGCCATTTCTGTGGGCACTCAGACCATCACCTCAGGCGGAGTTCACCAAATATGAGCCAGGCAACTTAAGAGATGCTGCTCTCAGCGCTATTTTAAAGCAACACTTCATTGGCTGTTAGGAACTGCGGGAAAAGTGAGAAGGTGTGGACAGAACTGCAATATCTTTGGAGGTCCCCTGCTGGACCAACCACTTTTCCTCTACGAGAGACCCTGGAGAGAAGCTACAACGAGGTATGAATGGTGCCCTCCTTCTTTCAACTGTATGGTGGCCTCATTGGGCCATACATTGAATATTGTGGGAAACAGGTAGCAATAAGTTACTGCTTAAATGCCATGTTGGCACTTCACGGGAAAATAAGTGGATTGGTTGTAGTTTGGGCACTCGGTCTCCAAAGGTTCGCCATCACGGATCTATATAGTTGCCATCCATACTTTACCGTCCTAGCCATATCATCCATAGCTATACTGTCCATATCCACCATCTATATATTTACCATTCATAGCTTTACCATCCATATCCACCATCTATATATTTTACCATCCATAGCTGTATCATCCATAGCTATAACATCTATATCCACCATCTATATATTTACCATCATAGCTTTACCATCCATAGCCGTAATCACCATAGCTATGCCGTCCATATCCACCATCTATATATTTACCATCCTAGTTGTATCATCCATAGCTATACCATCCATATCCACCATCTATATATTACCATCCTTAGTTGTATCATCCATAGCTATACCATCCATATCCACTCATATATTTACCATTCATAGCTTTACCATCCAAGCCGTATCATCCATAGCTATGCCGTCCATATCCACCATCTATATATTTACCATCCTTATTTGTATCATCCATAGCTATACCACCATACCACATCTATATTTACCATCCTTATTGTATCATCCATAGCTTACCCCATCCATATCCACCATCCATATATTTACCATTCATAGCTTTACCATCCATACCGTATCATCCATAGCTATCATCCATATCCACCATCTATATATTTACCATACCTAGGTTGGGTATAATAGTTGCATGATACAGAAAGGTAGTTTTGTGCCATTGACCATGATTTCAGTGATCCCTAACTTCGATGTCCTGGACTCTCTACAGTCAACATCTCCCACCACCCCTTTTCCCTTGAGTGAGGGTTAAGGTCATAACTTGATGGGGCTGCAGAGGGTATGGCTGCAACCGGACCCAAGAGGCTTAAGAGGTCCATAAATTACTTTTCACATATGAGTGTACTTTTCTTTCCCATAACCGGGGGCCTGGTACAGATTTGCTCTGGGGTCCAACAGCGTCAAGTCACACAATAGGTGAGGATCCCAGCGGTCATCAGGTGGGTGCTAGAGCTATCACTCAAGTGGAAGGGAGGAGTAGGAGATTGTTTTACTACAGATACTTCACAATTATATAGCACTGAGATTTCAGACTTAGGGCCCGAACGTGTGGCACCCATGAGAGGGGGCAGTATGGGCCCAATTCCACAGACTGCACATAGTGCAGTGGACAGGATCCCTGCTTTCTAACTTTATGGCCCGGCTGTTCAGCCAGCAGAGGGACGTTCTTTGCATTATATTTCTAAATAATGCAGGGACTCCCATCCACTGCGCTATTTGCAGTCCGTTGGATCGGGCCACCATATGGCCCATTTCCACAAGCTGCACATGTTCGTGTCCATGAGCCCTACAAAAATGACCTACAAATTTCTTTAAAAGAACCTTTTAGTAAATGTGTATACAATATTTTTATTTTATTTCTTAAAGTTTCTCATTTGTTTGGCTTGAAAGTTCTTTTTCCTTAGGATTTTGATTCAGTCCCTCAACCTCTGTTTTTAGGGACATAACCCTATTGTTTTCCAATGAGAGATGTGGCCGTGCCTGTACACATAAATTCTACAATATCTATCGTATACACTGAGCGCCATCTAACATGACAGTCTTTAAGATTCCATGTTTTCCGGATGATTTTTACACACTGGGGAGTCCTGTTTTCAAATATGTTAGGTTATAGATAGGAAAGGATCTTCAAAATAATAGCGAAGAAAACACAGAGCTATTTGTACTGGATTGCATTTCCTAGAACATTCGTAGGAGGTTGTATATTCCTCTAAAAGCGTGTTCACCCATTTATAATATGGTGATACTAAGAATATTTGCACATCTTGTAACATGTTTTCTCACAAGTCTCCAGCAGTGTATTTACTTTCATGATCTGTATTTTTACTGTGACATGTCACCATTTTATCATATTCTATTTACTTAAAGGTGATTTATCAGCCCCCAAATCATCACACAAGTAAAAAACAGGCTTTGTGTAAGACACTTTCTAAGCTACAACTTGTCACTCAGTGAATAAAGGATGAGGATGGTCAAAAAAAGAAAACTAGTGTGCCAGCAAACATGGCCACACCCCCTGAGGAACCGAGATGCTGATTTGCATATTAAGACAAACTGAATTTGATGTAAATTGACAAAACACTGGGAAATGATTTCCTATGCCTGGATGCTTATACATTGTGTATTATATGATGGAGCCTACTTTAATGGCACTGATCTCTTAAAGGACATCTAATATCAGTTTTAACCGATGGTGATATGTCCTAATAAAGTTCCTGAAGAACGATGGTCATCAAGAGTTTGCTATGTGGAAATATAGATTTCTAAAATGTATGCTAGGCTAAGTTAGGCTACATCACCGAGTTCCTAGGGAGCCTTGATTTTAATTTATGCATTCCCTGGTCCCGCCCAGTCCGTTTTTTTGTTACCTAGCATTAGGGAAATGGAGTGACTTCTCTCTCTTCTGAACAAAGCATTGGGCAAGTAATATACTTACAACCTTCTTTTCCTTACATCATCATAGGGGTAGTCCCCAGCCTCACCAAAATAGGAACAGCAATATCTTCTTTTCATTAAATTAATAAATCAGGTTTTCTGCTGATGAATATCATTTACCAGGAGCACCACACTCAGCCTTCATTACTATCATACTTAGCAGTAAGTAAGATATGGAAGAGGGAAAGGTAAGATCAGATTTGTTTGTAGTCTGTTGCCATTGATTTGTATAGACCTGAAGAAGCTGTAGAAACAAAAGAGTAGCAAAAAATCAAGGTAGGTGCACGTAACGTAGTCAAAACTTTAAATGATACAAGAACTTTGTAATATATCTCGTCACTTACTTGTCCTTTTATCCACCCTTCTTACTTTCCTTATCTGATTTTCACTCCGAAATCTCTGCTGAATTATCCATCTGCTAGTAGGTAATTGCGTTGTCAGATTACACATAATTTATATCCAGGGGGGGATAAGTGAGCCATATGAGCAGATCTCCTTCCACCAGCAAAGAGATGACAGCAAACTCGGAGCCTGGAGTGTTCCTGCCGCCAGTATATGCACACTACCTATAGCCTGGCATGGCCTCATGTGGAATGGTATGGCCACAAGGTTGGAGCCGATATACTAAGAGCTGCAGCCTGGAGCGTTCATGTCCAGTATATGCACACTACCTATAGCCTGTGCATGGCCTGGTGTGGAATGGTATGGCCACAAGGTCAGCACCCGATATACAAGAGCTGGAGCCTGGAATGTTCCTGCCCATTACCTATAGCCTGCGCATGACCTGTCATGGAATGGTATGGGTTACAGACCAGAGCTGGATATACTAAGAAGCTGGCCTGGAGCGTTCCTGGCCAGTATATGCACACTACCTATAGCCTGCGCATGGCCTGGCGGGGAATGGTATGGCCACAAGGTCAGGTGCTGGATATTCTAAGAAGCTGAAGTGTGCCTACCCAGTGCCTGCAAAGAAACTGGTGTAAATGGCATGGCACAAGGTCAGGAGCTGATATACTAAAAGCTGGAGCCTGGAGCTTCCTGGCCAGTATATGCACACTACTCTATAGCCTGCGCATGGCCTGGTGTAAATGGTGTGCCACAAGATCAGGAGCTGATATACTAAGAAGCTGGAGCCTGGAGCGTTCCTGGCCAGTATATGCACACTACCTATAGCCTGCGCATGGCCAGGTGTAGAGTGCTATGGCTACAAGGTCAGGAGCCGATATACTAAGAAGCTGCAGCCTGGAGCGTTCCTGCCCAGTATATGCACACTACCTATACGCTGTGCATGACCTATCATGAATGGTGTGGCCACAAGATCAGGAGCTGGATATACTAGAAGCTGGACCTGGAGGCGTTCCTGCCCAGTACATGCACACTACCTATAGCCGCGCATGACCTATCTGGATGGTGTGGCCACAAGATCAGGAGCTGGATATACTAAGAAGCTGGAGCCTGGAGCGTTCCTGGCCTTATATGCAACTACAGCCTGGAGCGTTCCTGGCCAGTATATGCACACTACCTATAGCCTGCACATGACCTGGTTTGGAATGGTATGGCCACAAGGTTGGGTGACGATATACCAAGAAGCTGGAGCCTGAAGCGTACCCTGGACCTGGCCTAGAATTCCCCATCATTGCAGTTGGTCGATAGATTTATCTGGAGGTGCATGATGTGCCAGCGGATGACAAATCCCCCGAATGTATTTTAGGTTTCCTCACTGTATGTGATGAGGATAAAGACACTTCCTCTTTAGTTTCAGCAAATGTCACAATTCAATGCTATTTGCCAGTGAAACCATTTATCTTTATTGGTATTAAAGATCACTTTCTCACAATATTCTGTATGGGGAGTGGGGATAAAGTTCCATCACCCCTTAGTTACTGACATCTCCACAATAAAAAGATTGAAGATTGACATGTTGAAAATCACTGGCTAAAATCTTTTTGGACGTGACCTGCATTGACATCTGCCATTGACTGTGAGTCGAGAAAACCCCAAAGATAAATGTAAGCCCAAGATCATTCTATGAAGATGTCTATAGAAACATATGAATGATGAGTTCAAGTCTATACCACTGACTAAAAAAAACTAAGAGTTCAGTTTTTCTAGTGTGAGGTTTTTTAAAAACTATTAGTTTTTTATTTATTATTTTTTAAATGCCCTGCTCAAAAACTTGAGCATCTCCTTCACTGGAATTTGAGCATTGATACGAAATTTCCAAAGAAGCTCCAAAGTCATATAGTCAAATAGCCGCACCTCTCAATTGTTGTGGAGGTAGCATTAAAGGGAAAATACACCAGTACAAGCCTTGATAAATCCCTCCATGGATTATATTTAAGAAATACATTGTAGTAAATGTGACATCTTTGGCTGAGTTGAGCAGAACACAATTTTTATAAACCCAGATAAAGAACCCCACCAGTAACAACAGTATTTAAAGTACTTCATTTTGAGGAGATCGGCATTCCCGTTAATGTCATGAGGTGTGATTCTCCAGTTGCTGGCTACCTGCGCTGCCAGCATGGTAGTGCCAATGCGCGCGGCCACAGTGATTTAGGCGCCTTTGCTAGCAGCATTTAACAAGTTAACACCCGCTATTGGGCCAGCGGGTGTACTGGTGGGCTTCAGGTCTAGGACTTTAAACAGTGGGGGGGGAGGGGTTTGATTCAAAACTGGACCCTAATTTCTACTGAAGTCTGTGGGTCAAGTCTTAGTGACCCAAAGCTGTAGAGTTTTGGAAATTAGCGGTTTGGGTCTGCTAACGGTATAGGTATATATTATCTAGACTCTATGTGGCTGGATTATGGCAAATGGCCTCTAATTACATGGTTGCATCATGCAGTTAAAATTACAAAAAAATTTCTTAGAATAAAAAAATTTGTATCTTTTTTTTTTTTTTTTTTTTACAAATTTGTCCCTAAAAAGAATATCTTAAATTAGGAGCTGTAAAAATACCCCCTCATCGATCACTCAAGACATTTTTAATGCCCAGCGATGATTTTAAAAATGATCTAAAACCCAAATCTAAAAATCAAAACTAGCAAATATACAACAAATCCTAATGAATCTTCCCTAGCATGTTCCTGATATCCTTTGTCTTTCTCATCTTTTCTATCCTTAGAACTAAGTCTAATAATTTTCCATACAGACGGTCCCCTACTTAAGAAAATCGACTTACATACGACCCTAGTTACAAAAGGACCTCTGGATATTGGTAATTTTGTCTTAGTCCTAGGTACAATAATCAGCTATAACAGTTATCACAGGTGCCTGTAATGAAGTTTATTATTAATCCTGGTTCTTAGACAACCCAACATTTTTAAAATCCAATTGTCACAGAGACCAAAAAGTTCTGGCGTGGGATTACAATGATAAAATATACAGTTCTGACTTACATACAAATTCAACTTAAGAACAAACCTACAGACCCTATCTTGTATGTAACCGGGGACTGCCTGGTACTGAGAAAGTTTTAATCCAGCATTATGGCAGCATATAGGATATTTTTTATTACATTTTTATATTTTTATTTGAGATATTATCATTATCTTTAAACTAGTGAACATGCACCTTTTCTCCCTTACTTATTATCTCTCCCATCAGATCTAAGTTTTCTATAAAATATTCTGAGCCATAAACTGTCTAAAATTAGCCTTGGTGAGGATTTAACATGCATCTTGGTAGTCTGTAGGTAATCTACTCATTGCGGAGGGGGGGGGATGCCATTATATTTAGGAACACATCACTGTGGGAAAGATCTGAAAAAGGAATACAAACCATTTAAGCAAAAGGTCCATTGGTTAAATAAATAAATTCCACATAAAGCGGTCACATTTTGAAGTAAATTTCCTGCTATCAGCCATGGGGGCCATTGCCTCTTTAAACAAACAATGTTCTCAGATGAAAAATGACATTTTATTTGTCCCTTCCCTCTCTTAGAAACCTCTAGAGCCTTCCTACCTAGGCCGGAAAGAGCTCAGCATGACTCTGGCCATAGGAGAATAGCTGCGGTACCGATCCCACTATTTCCTGTGGTTCTCTGAGCGGCACGCGCTAACAAATCATCACAATGAAATTTGTTCAGTAATTATTAATTAGTCATTGGTTCTACAAGATCCTTTTTGTTAGATGTCAATATTATCCTGAGACATCCCTTAATTAAGTCTGATAACGCGCTGACCGACCTAATGACTTCAATAGAGAATAGATCAGGTCCAGAGCCTCGCCCTTGCAGGCAGGACTCACGCAATGGAGCATTCATTACCCCACTAAAAGGGGTTCTCCAGTTTACGCCTCATTCTAAAGCTATTATCCTGAGGGTTTCATGCTGTGCCTATGGGAAAAATCCCTGCGAATGGGACCCACTGGCTGTATATTCTATATCTCCCAGGCCCGGGATCAGGAGGGGGGAGAGTCAGGAGTTATTGTTATGACTCCATGCTTCTCTGTGTGCTCGCCTTATCTGGTGCTAAGAAGATGAAGTGACAGGGAGCAAAATCATACAGGCCCCATAAAGACGAGGCTACGGGAAAGGGGGCAAAATAGCATCGCACGTCAGCGCTTAACTCTAATGCATCCAACCTGTCGCTTGTAACGGGAAATACGAATGTGTTTAGTATTGCACTTTAAGATCAATTCATAGATAGATTGATAGATAGATGATAGATGATAGATAGTAGATTAGATAGATGATAGATAGATAGATAGATAGATAGATAGATAGATAGATAGATAGATGGAGGATAGGGTATATATGGTGCGGAAAGATAGATAGATAGTCGATAGATAATAGATAGATAGTTAGATGAGTAGATAGATAATTGATAGATAGATAGATAGACTAGATAGGAGTAGATAGATAGATAGAATAGATAATGAATAGATAGATAATGTAGATAGATGAGATAGATAGACTAGATAGGAGATGATAGATAATTGATAGATAGATAGATAGATAGATAGATAATTGATAGATAGACATAGATAGTAGATGATAGATAGATAGATGTAGATAGATATAGATAGACAGATAGATAGATAGATAGATGATAGATAGATAGATGATGATAGACAGACAGATAGATAGATGATAGATAGATAGACTAGATAATCGATAGTAACTGATAGATAATTGATGATAGATAGATAGATAGTAGATATGATGACGATAGATAGATAGATAGAGACTTAGATAGATAGGATAGTCGATAGATAGTTGTATTAGATACATCTGAAGATAGAAAAAATTATTTTTTAGATTGTTACGGATATATTAGCATGTAGGTAGGTAGATAGGTAGTGTAGGTAGGTTAATAACCAGACAATGCGAGTCTCCCTATCTATTTGTCCTAGAGCAGAACAATCCAGCAGTATGGGCCGGATCCGCGTGGCTGTACATCGGCAGCTATTATACATGTCTGTATGGAAGGTTTTGTGGTGCAGCAGAATGTGACTGAGATAAGAGGTAATTACAGGAAACATTGTACAGGATGACAGGATGAGGCAGCGGGAGAATAGCAAGTAGGAGCAGATCACAAGGTGCAATCCTCTTACATGTTACTATACGCTGCGGCAGGTGCACCCTATGCAACTGTTGTGCCACATTTCCATAAGGCAACTATGGCTGCGCTGAGGGTGGTGCCGTACTATGCTAGCTAGTAATGCCAAATGTCCACATTACATAGATTAGCATTGCAGTGTGTCCATGTACCACACACAGTCCTGGATTGTACAGATGATACAGAATGGAGGTGCAGTGCAATACATGGGGTGTTGTGGGGTCTGCAGGGGGAGCTCGGGTGTGGGATGCATCTCTCTACTATAAATCTCTGTTGTGCATTGGAGGAGAAGATTTGAAAATAGAAAGATGTAGGGGATGAGACTCCTCCGCCCGCAGCCGCCACATCTCATGTGCTGGAGGGTAATTATTAGTGATCAGCCCTTCATTACCCACCGATATGACACACCCCTCCTGCTGCACTGTACAAACAAACAAACATACATCACATAGCCTGAGGGGGGGGGGGGGGCATACACCTACCTGCATCATGTGAGATCATATACATACACCACCTCTACTACAAGAGATGCCATATATATACACCTACCTGCATCATGTGATATCATACATGTACCACTTACCTGCATAATGTGATATCATATATATACACCTACCTGTACTACAAGACGTCATATATATACACCTACCTGCATCATGTGATATCATATATATACACCTACCTGTACTACAAGACGTCATATATATACACCTACCTGCATCATGTGATATCATATATATACACCTACCTGTACTACAAGACGTCATATATATACACCTACCTGCATCATGTGACATCATACATATACCACTTACCTGCATCATGTGATATCATTTATATACACCTACCTGTACTACAAGACGTCATATATATACACCTACCTGCATCATGTGAGAGGCATACTAACCAAGGGGGCGGTAACCAAGGGGGCATACTCACCAAGGGGGCGGTCACCTTTTATTTTCATACAATTTACCAAGACACACCCCCAGAGAAAATTAAAGTTTACCACCCCTAGGCTAATTTGATATAATTTTATTATAAATCTCAGTGGCCGGTATATCAGAGTACAGCTCCTACTAAGCAGAGTACAGCTCCTACATATCACGCAGTTATGTTCTTTGTCCACTGAATAGCAGAGCCATGAAAATTTGTAGCCGAATTTGTAGACTTGTTGGGTCTGGGATCCCCTACCAGTAACACCCCAATCAGTGCTGACACTAATCTTGGGAGTGAACTGTTTAAATGCCGGAACAAAATTTGACTCTAAAGAAGGTCAGAGTCGGGTCCGTGGTACCTAAACCGGCAAAGTTTGGGTCTGCTCGACACTACCACTGAATACCTTGAGTATTTTTTCCTCTTAGTGTCGTTATCTAACCTGGTTTATTTAACATACCGTTCACATTGTCTTAATCCCAATATCCATTGGGATCAGGGAGACACCGCAACCATGCACATTAACCATATGCCAGAGAGTTACCCAACGACACTGTTGTCATGGTAAGCAAGACCCTATTGGGATTTTGGCACCCTTTTTCCTAACTGGGGCACCATTTCCATTATTTTCTCATTATACCCTTGCAATAGACAAAGTTGTCTAATGGGCATAGGCTCTTTCTATATAGACCTTATCGTAGAAATACAATGGAATGTGAAATTTCTACTATGTCCCATCCATGTTATTTATGGAGAGACTACTGTTGTTATTCACTTTTATGATTTTTACAAATATCATGAAAAAGATTTCAGAAAAAACTTCAGAGTAATGTATTATATGGAGCAGGCGGAAACAGTACCAAGAGCGTATTAGCCGAGAAGCGGGACTTGTAGGAGGTTAGACTTGAATACAACAAATGCAGATCTAGAGGGGGCAGAAGGGGATCACAGAGCGCTAGAGAAGTGATTAGGTATATAAATATAAGTAATTATAGGGCGCACTCGCAGAAAATACATGACTCTATCTACCATTTCTCCATTTCTCTCAGACACTAAACAGTTTGGCAGCCGATACCCAGCATGACAATTATTAAATCTATGTAACAAAATGTCTCCTACTATATGTTGAACTTGAAATTTTTAGATAGGTGTTAATACCAAATACTAGTAAATCTATAATAAAATTCACACTGGGTTATTATAACATTCCAATGGATTTACATTTCCATAACGCAGTAACCTTATCGCCAGCCTTTATTTTAATGCACTCTTTACACATAGATCTACAATTATCTTCACCCTAAAAGAGTATAATTTCTTAGCAAAAGAATTGGTGAATTGGAAAATGCAGAGGTTTAGTGCAGGATAAGAAGGCAGTGAATCGATTTCATCCTCCGTGTTGTTGCTAACTGCCTGCAGAGGAATGGATTGGGACTTCAGTAAGAGGAGCGCCTGTGGGATTAGACTGCAATACACACAAATCACTGCTAAAGTTACCGCTCCTCTATGGACGCCGTAGAGACTGCACTTTTTCGAAGACGGTAATCTCACTCCAAGATAATGGAGCAGATTTACTTACCTGGACCTGTCGCGATCCCGCGGTGCGTTGTCTGACGAGGATTCGGGTCCGGCACGATTCATGAAGATTATGCGTCCGAGTTCCTGCATGTGTCGCTGCTGCGCCGAGGTCCGCCAGAGTTCACCTTCTTCTACCTGGTGCATGTAAGTGCTTGATCTTGCGACACAATCACGTTTTTAAATTCTGCGGTTTGTCCGAATCCGTCGGGTTGTCCGACGGCCCTCCCACGATTTCTGTCGCGTGCAAGCCGGTGCCGATGCGCCAAAATCCGATCGCGTACGCCAAAATCCCGGGGCAATTCGGCGCAAAACGGAAATCATTGGGGAACCTGGCGAAAGTGCGTCCAACGGACCCTTAGTAAATGAGCCCCAATTACTCTGCTTCTGATAGAACCGTACCATATGCACTTGCCCCCCAGTAGATAGGTAGTCCCAGTGTCACGGGTGCCCCTGCGATCTAGGTCTCAGATCGCAGGCACACCTGTGACCCTCTCCGTGGCGGCACCCCTTTCCGAGCTCACTCAACCCACCACTTTCCGGCTCCCGTTCCGGCTGGCCAGCGCGTGCACCGGCACTCGTGAATTCAAAGGGCGGTGCACCGCTGATTGGCACTGCCCACTTCCTGGGTTCCTATAAAGACCGGGGACTACCAGATAGGTAGCCATAGCACATATCCCCCAGTATATAGGTAGCCACAGCACATGTCCCCAAGTAGATAGGTAGCCACAGCATACGCCCCCGGTATATAGATAGCCACAGCACATACTCCCATTAGATAGGTAGCCCCAGCACATAATCCCAGTAGATAGGTAGCCACAGCACATGCCCCCAACTAGATAGGTAGCCACAGCACATGCCCCCCAGTTGATGGCTGTTCGGCTGTGTATGGGCCGTGTCACCGAACCTGAAAGTAAACGTCGGGTCTGCTCATCTCAATTAGCTCAAAAAACCCTTTAAGTAAACTTCCTTGACTACTGTGCCTATAAGAAAAATCCAGCACTACTTAAATGTGAGATAGATGTTGGGGATTTTCTTTAAAATGTATCTTCACATGTCTCTAAACTAAAAATGGCTGAAGAACACAAGCTGTTCCTCTCTTTATAAATAGGCTAATAATTCATCTCATAATCCATTCCTTTCATGTCAAACCGTTTGAATTTCTTTCTAAATTCAGCCCAATTTTAAATAGGATTAGGTCATCCAAAATGGACTCAAGGGGTTAAACCAACTAAGGGAGAGGGTAATTATTTGTTGAATAACTCCTTTCTACAAAATACTAGAATATTGCCAATATTTCCATTACTGATATTGCATAGGACACCTTAAGAAAAAAAAAACTGTTAATGAGGTCTGGCAAGTCGAAAAAGCATAGGATTATGTGGATGTAATAAGATCTGATTAAAGGGTGTACATGCACTGAAGGGTGTTAGGGGGAAATTCTTTCCACAAAGAGTATAATTAGTGGCTGATATAAAGCACTTGATATGTTCGGTTTAAAGAAAGTGCTTTCACTACACATCTGCTTAACCCCTCCATCACTGGAGAAGTGAAATAGTTAATACAGACTTGGCAGACTCAGATCCAGATCACCCGATTGATTAAAAAAAAAAGAATTTGAAAAAAAAGCTCTAGAAGAAGCATCAAAGTAACTTAGTAACTTCTAAGACTGGCTAATCCTATTGTCAATGTTTGGCACTGTAGTATCTTCGTGTCTACCCTTACATAATCTGTTAGCCTGCTCAAGTACCCATAGACATGAAGATAAAGCTTGTTCACACTTGCATTTACAAGTTACACAATGAGATCCCTGCAGAGGGCTGACGGTTACAGTGTTCCTTTGGGAAAGTTTTCTTCACGATCTTGGATTTTCATCTAGAAAAAGAAATGTGAAGACGTTGTTATTGTGCCTGTCTGATAAAAAAAAGTCCTAATGTAATGTCACATCTAAAAGTAAGGGTCATTGAATAGCTGTTGACCAATTATTCATCCGACAGCTATCTCTCCCTACTCACCAATACACGTGCACAACCGGCTTGGCCAGTAGTGAAGTATAGTAAATAGACAAAGGCTTACCTCCAAAGAACAAAAAGATTGGACAGTTGATTTCCAACTTGTCCAATTCTAATCTCCCCCAACATTTGCCATTGGAGCTGTTGGGAAGTCCCATATAGTTTAGATGGTTGGCCCAAGCCATTAAATTTGGCAGCTTGGCCAATTTACATCTAATGTATATGGGTATTGGATGAATCCAGCAATTGTCTTCAAAATTAAAGGAAACCTACCACCACGGATCTACCTATTAAGGTAGATCCGATGGTAGGTGCCTCTAATGTATGCAAGAATAGCCCTTTTTAGGGTTAATCCTATACGCCCCTCTATCTTTTTGAATCTTTAATTGTGGTAATATGCTAATTTACCAAAGAGGGTACTAAGGCATGGAGCAGCCAGAGCTGAGGATACATGGCGCAGCTACTCCAAGCCCCAGTATCCTCCTCGATCCTCCAACCCACATATTCTCGTCAGCGAAGCTGGAGTTCTGCGCATGTGTAGAATGCAGGCCGCCAGCTGTGTTGTCTCGGGTCCGAAGCCGGAGCTACTGCGCATGTACAGAACTCCGGCTCCACGGATGACGGCGCGCAGCTCCTTGTAGCTGTGCGCTGAAGATATCTGGGTAGAAGGATCATGGAGGCTACTGGGGTGTGGAGTAGCCGCACTGTGTAGCCTCAGCTCCGGTTACTCCCCAGTAGCCTCTTTGGTAAATTAGTATATTACCACAATTAAAGCTTAAAAAAGATAAAGGGAACTAAAGAATTAGCCGTTAAAAGGGCTTTCCTTACATACATTAGAGGCACCTACCAACAGATCTACCTATATAGATGGTAGGTTTCCTTTAAGTCAGCTAAATGCTCATTTTGATTGATTACCTCATATTAGGCCACGTTTACACATGGCATTTGAATTATGTTTTGAGACACTATTCAAGTGCAATGGGGAGGAACTTGGCGCTTTCCACTGAAACACATGCAATTGGAAACAAGCACAAGTAAAAAATGGTAAAAAATACAAAACACATGATCCTTATTCCTGATCACATGCATTTTAGTGGAAATGATACACATTGGGGTCCTGTCGCGATCCCGCGGTGCGTTGTCCGACGAGGATTCAGGTCTGCAATTTACTAAGCTCGTGTGTCCGTGTTACTGCATCCATCGCTTCCGCGCTGAGGTCCGCCGGAGTTCACCTTTTTCTTCCTGGTGCATGTGAGTGCTTGATCTTGCGACAAAAATCCTTTTTAAAATTTCGTGGTTTGTCTGAATTCGTCGGGTTGTCCGTTGGCCTGTCCCCCGATTACTGTCGTGTGCAAGACGGTGCCAATATGCCAAAATCCGTTCGCGTGCTCCAAAATTCTAGGGCAATTTGGCGCAAAACGGAAATCGCCGGGAAACCCGACAAAAATGCATCCGACGGACCCTTAGTAAATGAGCCCCATTGATTTGATACAATACAACTTTATTGATCCCCTGGGGGAAATTCTTTTTGTACGATGTGTGATGGAGTCATGCCCCTTTAGTGTTTAGTTTGAATTGTGTTTCAAAATTGCAATTCAAACCCCAAGTGTGAACGTGGAAAGGTTTTGAATGTCAACCTTATGGAAATTATTGAAGACCACCATAAAAACAAGATGATTCACCATCCCTTCTGATATCAATGAGTTTGGTCAATAAATATGTATGGCTGACCCATCAGTCTTCCAGATCCTCTAAAACTCTAGGCCAATAACAGACCCCAAGGATCTATCTGACCTTATTCCTACTTGGAGTTTACTTAGAAAACATAGAAGTCTTTTGCAGGTCCCTAGCTTGGAAAATTCCTGCTCTACTGTTAGATTAATCTTCAACTTAAAAAAGTTCAAATGTAATATACTCAAGGACTGCAAGTGTAGAGCTTCCCTACAGCACCCCCACAGGAGAAAGAAAGTATTGCATTGTATTTAAACCAATGGAGGACAGGTCCCTTGGAGCTCTAATGTCCTCAATATAGTACATAAAATGGATTTATATATTGCACCCCCACAGGGGCTACAATATGTTGTATTGTACCCCCACAGTTCCTTGTATAGCTGTCATAGAAAACCATTGCAAAATTAAGTTAATGTCACTTTGGATTGTTTTTCTAGTTAAATAACTAATAATTTTAGGCTTTTTTCCTAATAAATATATCCAATCTCTAGTCCTTGGATCTAATCAAATGTTTGAAGTTTAAAATCAAAATGTTTAACCTGAGACCATCTCCTTGAATACTGAGGGATAATTGAGAGAAATATATTTACAAAGGTCTAAAGATTTTCTCTTTATCTCATTTAATCTTCATCTTCTAGCACTTGGCTAAATGTCAAATCCAATTGAAAAGATTAAATACCACACTAAGTGCTGAAACCATGCAATGCTGGGGAGAACCGATAGTGTATTGAGGGTCTTGCAGACCTCAGGTGAGTTATAGCTTGCATTGGAGATTAGGACAGGAAGTATTGTCAAAATATTAACATTATACATTGATCACCTGTGGGAAAACCAAGCCCTTATCCAGCCCAGATTTTCAGCTCAACCAAACATGGAACAATTGGGTATCTTCCTTAAGATGACCATCCTCTACAATACAATATTGGGTGGTCTAAAATAGAGTTTATTATATTTCTACAGCGAAAAAACAAACCAACCCTACTGATAACCATTAGAATATCATGAACCCTCTGGGTTTAAAGATTGTTGTCCTCAATACCATCCCCTTCCACCTTCATCCTGCAAGTAATCTTACAGAAGTTCAGCTGAATGAAATATGGGGAATTATTGTGTACAGTTTTTAACCTTTGTCTTGGAACAGATAGGCCCCCAAAAAAACAAGGATTCTCCAATGGATCCAGACTCTACCGTGAAGGGCCGGCACCAGTACTGGCCATGCCCGGGCAAGTGCCAGGGCCCAGGGATAATTGGGGGCCCCACATAAGGCTACATTCACACGAACGCATGGGGGATCTATATATGGCGTATATATACACCCGAATCCCCCGAATCTGAAGGCTACTAAGATCTATTTTTTGCCGAATTAGTGTCAGCCCCCAGATCTACATATCATCTGGTGGACTCAAGGAACCCAACTCAAAACTGATTTGGCATGTTTCATCCTTCATCACTTAAAGCATTGAATCAATCGAGAAATTAGAACAACTGTATGAAGATTTCATCACTTCAATCTTAAATTATAGAATTTTATAGAATATTGAATTTTGTTATAAAGTGAATATGTCAATTCTATAATGCAACCAATATTCATATGTTCACATTCACCATGAAGAATTAAATGGTGATGGCGTGTAATGGTATAATTATACTAATCTTAAAGGACATCAACCACCAAGAAGAAGGATTGTTAACCAAGCACACTGACATACTGGTGTGTGTCCTCTCTGGCAAGATCTGCTCTTCTTTTAGCTTCTTATGCCCTGGTTTTTAAGAAAAAAAAGTCTTTACAATTTATGCAAATGCCCTAATGCTAATTTGCATAATTTTAAAAGATTTTTTTTTTAAACCCAGGGTATAAGAAGCTTAAAGACGAGGAGATCCTGCCAGAGTGGGGAACACACCAGTATGTCGGTGTGCTTGGAGTACAATCCTCCATCCTGGTGGTATGCATTTTGTTGAAATTTTACTGGGTCATTATTTTTTTCTAAACATTTGCTTCTTTTTGGAAAAAAAGGAAATAGAGAATATTTTTCTTATTATTTCTCTGGTACTTCTGACGGGATTGTTGGCTGGTCCTCCAACATATCCACGTGTCACCAGAAAAATCTTCAAATCTTGACTTCTTTCTCATTGAATTAATTGGAAAAAATCTGCCTTGGTCTTTTGAGAGCTTGAACAACAGTGTAGGAGCCATAACTTTTTGTTTCAAACATTCCAGACTTTACCCATAATCACTTATTTCATTATGTTAAGGAAACAATTTACTCATTCAGCCTTAAAGTCCTGGGAAATGTGTTTTCTTCAGCTTTGCACCAGTAGGTGTGTCAGTAGGAGATGTGCCATCTGTAGCTGGAGAATGGCATGATAATAAAGTACAAATGTTATTGTACCCACACATGCTCTCCGCATTGTGACTGCTAATGATGTGCCATGCTATACTCTATATGCCTGACGTTCCTCTTCTTTTCCATAGGGTTTATGTTGCTGGTAACGGTCAGAATAGCACAGCATGGTGCTCTAATCTATTGAGTGCAATACAGACTCTAGGGGACATTTGTACACCTGTAATCTGGCATACAAGCCCCGAAATAGTCACAATTACTGGTGCATGTGCCAAGTGGGCATGGAAGGTTGTGAAGGGGCCGCGGTTGGTGGCAAAGTGTTCCCTGGCATAAAAGTGCATTTCCGGAGCAACCGGGCAGAGGAACCATCCTACATTGGTGCATTTAGCACCAGCATATGATAATTGTTCCCCTTATGCATCCACCCAACAGAAAACAGATCTTCAAGGAACCTGACCTAATAAATCCCTACCAGTATGTTGCCAAGCAACTGACCACCTTCCAGATCATGTTTCATTTATGATCCAGGGTGGTGGCATCATCCAGGAAATCAACTTTGAAGGGAGATGTAAACTGGTTGTATAAAGTCAAGGAGGCGGAGAGTTTGACACTGAAGTCCAGCTCTCTCTTCCTCCAAAAAAAAATTTCACTGTTATTGAAGGTCTTATATGCAGAGACATCACTAACCAGATCTCCTGAAGTCCGATGCATGATATCAATCACAGAGGAGGCGGCGTTCAGAGCTCCACACCTTAACTATGAAACATGTATGGTGCAACATGTCCTTTATTTTGTTGTATTATGGTGCCGGCTGCTCGGATTTCAATGGAGAGGGGAGAGGTGAGGAGCAATCACGCCTCCTTTCTTCTTGCTGGATGCTCACCCCGACTATCCAACTGTGGTAGGTATTATCTACAAGGGCAGCCATTCAAATGGCGACGTAACAAGAACGAGAACAAGAACGAGAACAACTTTAGAATCAATTTACATACTTACTACAGACAGATGAGATGTATGTTCTAGTAGACAATGGAACAAATGCAGCCTAATACATGACTGCGAAAGGTGCCGCAATTATTTCCTGACATTCCCCTTTTGTTCTCCTTAAGTTGATTTTTCGTTAAAACAAATATAATAACTTCAGCGTAGACCCAGCGAAGAATGTAATAAGTTACCTAGCAACACAATATATTTTATTAATCACCCTGAAGAGACCCACCTCCATACACCAAAATGCTGTATAGTGATTACTCGGAGGTCCTATTGATCACCTGCTGTAAACACTGACCCCGGTGATAGACTGAAATCCACCTCCAGCTGTTGTGTTCTCTCTCGAGGGCCGAGTAGACTGATGGCATAGTTGGGTATTAAGCACTTGCTGACTTTTCTTATACATCTTATTTTTAATTGCTATGGTTTGACAACATTTATCTCAAATTAGGCTCTGGAATACTTTGCAGGTGACCTTCTGAAGCACATCATATGTATATCATACTATAAAGCTAGATTAATGAATACTTCTTATTTGAAGGAAATGCACCATCAAAATCAAGCATGGATAAACCAGGCACGATTACTCACATATCCAGGCACCGTGACTATGGTAATCTACTTATATTTGGTATCCATGGCCTCCTTCCTTCTAAAATGAATTATTCTGATGAGCCTTAAGGGCTCCGGAGGCATTACCAGAGTCTCTGTGTGCTGCTACTTCCCAGGCTGTGCAGAAGGACTTCCCCCATGACCCCTGTGCCCTCAGGATTTCCCTGTCCATACCCCTGCTTTAATCTCACACATGCCCCCCATATGAATTAAGATACCTTGCCGCGTCATGCTTGTACATCTGGCATCTTGATTCAGCATTCCTCTATGAATTTATATACAGTGGCCCCTTAATGAATTTAGATATAGTCTGCCCTTATTCATTTAGATACAGTGCCTTCCTAAATGAATTTAGAGTCTTTGGCTCCCATGAATTTAGATATAGTGCACCCTCATTAATGTAGATCCAGCACCCCATCTTAATTTAGAAATAGCACTCCTTGATGAAATTACACACAGTGCCCCCTCATGAATTTAGTTCTAGATTTCCCGCCTCTAAATTTAGTTGCAGAGCTCCAAGATACCGTGTCCCTCATGAATGTAGATGTAGATCCCCCTCTTTATTTAGAGGCAGTGTTTCTTGATAATTTACATACAGTGCCCCCTCATGAATGTAGATCTAGAACACCCCTCTTTTAATTTAGTTAATTTATTCACTAAGGGTCCCCGGGCGCACTTTCGTCAGACTTTCTGACGTTTTCGGGTTTTGCATGGCTTTGACACGTATTTAACAGGGAATTGTGTCATACGCCTTAGGATTGTGGCTTGGCTGCACTGGCTTTCATGCGACACAAATCGGGCGGGATGTACCCTCGGATGATCCAACTGATTTGGACTGAGCGCGGGATTTAACATTTAAATTGTGTCGCAAGGCAATGCACTTACATGCACAGGAAGAAGAAGGTGAACTCCGGCAGACCTGAGCGGGGAAGCGACACATGCAGGATATCGAGCGCACAATCAAATGCACTTTCTGTGAACTTCTCCGGACGGGCAAGTAAATGTGCTCCACAGTGTCCCTCATGAATGTATATCCAGAACCTCCCTCTTAATTAAGATACAGTGCTCCTTGATGAATTTACATACAGTGCCCCCTCATGAATGTAGATTCAGAAACTACCTCTTAATTTATATTGAGCCCCCCTTCATGAACTTACATACAGTGCTCCTTTTAATGAATTTATATTCAGTGTCCCCTCATTAAATCATACCCATGGCCCCTGTATATAAAGCTTTACATATAACTTATGGAAGGCCCCAATTTTTCAATGCTGATACATATGACTGGCACCATAGCAGTTGCATGTTCTTCCTTAATTGGAGCCGCTGGTTGGAAGGTTCCACCATAATTGTCAGGTAGGGCAACCAGTAACCTAATATTTATGGGTTCTTGAATTTCCAGGATTTCTGCCCACATGCATTAATAGATTAAAAGATTAGATAAAATTTACTTTTAAAAATAGAAAGAATTTTTTCAAGCAATTTTTGAGTTTTGAGTAATGCTGTCTAATCTGCCCATCGTGTCGACCAATCACATTGCAGCATATCATCATTCCTGTCCAAACTAATCTACTTCTGGTTGTAGATTACCGGGATTAACTGATTTACTAGAAAATCCTTTGCGGTGTCCCCTTTGTTTTCGATACTAGAGAGCGCCGAATGGATGAGATTAAAAGCTTGGAGCAAAATATTTTTGCACAAATCCTTTTATAAGCTGAGAGAGAAAGTTTGTCAAGGCAAGAAAGTTTTTTTTTCTCTCTTTTTGCCAAGGAAATTATATTTAGCCGAACTCTCTGACTAAGTTGTGTTGGTCTCATGATAAAAAAAATTGGCACATTAATGGATCTTATTTTCTGTTGTAAGAAAATATCTGGCGACGCCTGGGGAACATATTCCTTAAAAACTGGGCCTAGTTATATAATTATGAAAGAATTGTGAACTAATTAACGCCTTTTCTATGAAACACAATCACTTGGCTTTATAGATGTTATTTAGATAAGTTTCTTGCATAAAATATAAAATAATAAAAAAATTATCTGAACAATGTAAATGAGCAAATGAGCATAGAAGAGACCATTAAAAAATTGCCATTGTTTCCAAGCGTTTCTATAGTGTTTTTTCGAAAAAAGACGCATTTATTATTTCCTTAAAATTTTTTTGTTGGAAAAAAAATTCTATACCAAGAGTGGTTGCACAAAACATATCAGCACTAAACACAAAAAAATAAATGCCATTTCAGGTCTTTTTTTTTTTTTTTGGTAATTTTTTATTGGAGTTTTGCAATAATTTAAAAACAAACAGTAGTCATACATTATATTTCATACATTATATGTACAAATAACCATATATACTCAAATATAAGCCTATGTTTTCAGCACAAAAATATGTGCTGAAAACCCAAACTCGGCTTATACTCGAGTAAAAAAAATATAGGTTTTACCAGGTTTTTGTGGTAAAATTAGGGGCCACGGCTCATACTTGGGTCGGCTTATACTCGAGTATATACGGTACATTAAAGGTAATTAATTGCCCCCTGTATCATGCTAAACTAAAGACACAGGGGGAGATTTATTAATGTGTCTCATGGTCCGACAGCGCTAGTCTAGTGCTGCTCCACATTCATCATTGTGATAAGGAATGTGTCACAGTATAAAGCTGTCGAGTTCTACTTTTCAGGTTTAATCTGTGAACCACAATTTGGCGCACCCTCCTTAATTTTTTGGTGCACTGAGTAATTTCAATATAACCATGCCCCCTTTTTTAAAGCCACGCCCCCTTTGTCAGACGAGCCGGAAAAATTCCAAAAGATGGAACAAATCCATCATTTTCGGGCGCAGGAGCAATAATGAATTGCCCCCACAGTGTTATTGAGCTGAGTAGAGAAGTGGGGTGGACCAGGCTGGTGTTGTGGGAGTGAAATAAACACTTTGATGAGACCACCCCATTGACATCACTGGGCAAGAAAAGAGTCAGGAACATCACAGTACAGGATAATAAAGGGTTAATACACACAGTGATGTCACAGTACATGGATAACACACACAGTGATGTCACAGTATAGATAATACACACAGTGATGTCACAGTACAGGCATAATACACACAGTAATGTCACAGTACGGGGATAATACACGCAGTGATGTCACAGTACAGAGATAATACACACAGTGATGTCATAGTACAGGGATAATATACACAGTGATGTCACAGTGCAGGGATAATACACACAGTGATGTCACAGTATAGGGATAATACACACAGTGATGTCACAGTACAGGGATAATACATACAGTGATATCACAGTACAGGATATAGACACAGTGATGTCACAGTACAGGGATAATACACACAGTGATGTCACAGTACAGGGATAATACACACAGTGATGTCACAGTACAGAGATAATACACAATAATTCCTTTTATTTCCACCAGAAGTCCACCATTGGTCATTGAATGCAAACTTCTCAGGTTCATTACATGAAATATATACATTCTCCAGTACAATGTGTGCACTGACAAATCCTAGAGGAACCTCTCCCACAACAACACACAATAACAAATCTCCATCATCTAATCCAGAATCCCTTCATTGATGGATGATGGCATCCAGGGGCACAACATCCATGAGGCGGGTTGAGTCTCTTGCCTCAGGCTGCACCACTGGCAGCAAGGTGGGCGAAAGCATCAGAGGCTCAGTCAACCATTCAAAAATTATCTGACATTTATTCATATCAGCATGGGTGTGAGACACTGCATGCAAGTACCCACCTACTAAAAAAACCTAATTCAGTACTACTGGATGGGTTGGGGGGGGTGCCGTTCTATAGATAGCCTCAGGCGTCCGAGAGTTTAGCTTCACCCCTGACCGCATTGCTTAGGTAACATTGGAGTGAAGGTAATGGATACATTGGCGCTTTGTAGCCTGGTGTATATAAGCCGCAGCAAGATGACTTCAATCCAATCTCCTTTTGTACACAGTTCACAAAGGGATATTATAAATAATGGCAAATGTGTGTGATTAAGCACATTCCCATTTGTCTCGGTGGATGTCATTGTAATTATGTGTTTATAGAAATGTAAATATCCCCATATAGGCGCTGAGTATATACACGATTTCATAGCAGCGCCGCATTGTTTACTCACCAGTTCTCATCTTATTTTCCTAAAATAAGGTAATTAAAATGATTCACTCCTGATCAGCTTATGAGAAAAATAAGTGCGTGGGAGTCTAAATGTTTTGCCTCTGGTGTGACAGTAAATAGAGCTTTTCCAGCATGTTTTTATTTTATTTTTTAATTTAGCCCTAATCTTCTGCGTTCTGGTTTGATGCCTCAAGACAAACATTTTCGTCTCACTTCAATCTGCGTATTATTTTCAGGGTTTAATAGGAGGCAATAAATAGTGTTTTTGTTTCAGCTGAATCTTGCTTCACATGAAGAAATACAATTAGACTGGTAACGTACAGCCTTTATGTTTATATAAAATAAGAGGAAATACAAGTGTATCGCTAATTACGCCATCACATGCACTCACACCCTGCCAGGGGAGCAGATTATAGATGGTGGCTTGGTAAATAAATCTAACAAACATCAGGACAGAGCTGCTTATTAGAGTTATAGTCACCTCGCAACGCAATGTTATACTGAATATGTTGATATGGATACGACGGAGCTACATTCATGAATTCAGCATTTAGAATTTTCGGTGGTTGCCATTGGAAACAGTCAACAATGTAAAGATCTGGCGAATCTTGCCTTGTAGCACTAATTGGCAGCTTTTTCATAATATATTTTATAGATGGGGTTAATACAAGGCTGTAGCTCTGCAAGTGTTATTGGGGAGGTGCTTCATCCTGAAGAGCTGCCTGCTTTCCTTACAGCCCTTCCCATCAGCTTGGAGTGACAGCCAAGCAGATCTTTTGAGAGCAGGGGTGTTACTAAAAGAGCAGATAGCTCTTCAGGATGAAGCACCACGCCAAACAGCACTTGTAGAGCTGCAGACTTGGATTAAAAGGCCGTTCTCCATTTTTCAAAGTCCTGATGCATACAGTGCAGCATAAACAAAGGTAAATATACACAACTTATTCTGCAGTTCTGCATCATAATCTGTCATCACATTTTACCAAAGCACATGCAAGTTTAAATCATCCATTTCTGGATTTCTGTTGGGCATTGCTCAAGCTGGGAAGATTCCTGAAATTTGGCTAGCAAATCTTTCTAAACTAACCATTGACCTTAATCTTAGAACCATAATTTCTAAATGGGCAATCTACTGGCTAGCCAAATGCTAGAGAATATAATCAACACAGTGGGCGACATAAACTAGTTTAGCCATGGTGAGTGTACTTGTATATGGAGAAATCTGGTAAGGTAGGCACAGTGTGTATCCACCAGCTATGTTACCTGGCAAACAAACAGATATTGCATGTCAATATGGCACCCCCATGCTTCAGAGAGCAATGTGATAATCCTCTATATACATTCTACATATCATAAGTATACAGTCAGGGAAGCTTGGTTGCGTACAACTTATTTATAACTGTGTGACAGACACCTGTCTTAACCTTATAGTAAATATGACAAGAGTGATGTGGAGAGCCTAGATCAGTGATGGCAAACCTTTTAGAGACCGAGTGCCCAAACTACAACCAAGACCCACTTGTTTATCGCAAAGTGCCAACACAGAAATGTAATTAGTGATTTACACTCCCTGCTCTGTCACAGCTACAATGATAATCCAGATCTGTCCACACCTTTTCACTCCTCCAGTAGTCCCAGGTAGCACTGTCACTTTAAAATAGCTCTGTGCACAGCAAGTCCTGGGCTGTCTGGGACTGCAGGAAGATACCTGGAGTCATCTCTGGTGATGGCCTGAGTGCCCACAGAGAGGGCTCCAAGTGCCACATCTGGCACCCGTGCCATAGGTTCGCCACCACTGGCCTAGATGGTATAGTCTATAATACATGAAGATCTTATACCTGTGATGGGGGACACACAGATCTCAATAAACTCAAATCTGTCCTAATCTGGAACTGTATTGGCATATCTCCCAGAATCCCCTAGTGGAGCATCAATGGCTATCCTCCCAGACTATGACTAAGAAACGTAAGATTTAAAACGCGTCAGTTGGTTTGTTTTTTTTTGTCGTTTTGTCATGACTAAATTCTAGCTATGTTTTTGACAAGATGAAAATAAATACCATGTTTTAACCTTAAAAGAAGAAAAAAAAATTTCCGGATGGATATGAATCATGTGCTGGATCCCTTTTTCCATATAAGCCTCCACAAACCTACCCGGTGGCCTTAATTGGCAAAGTCTCAGTAGGGAAAACTTTTACTGCCTGACCCTAGTCAATAGCGTATCATTCAGCCAAACCAGGTACCTACACTGTACTGAAGAGATGTAACCACATGGAAACAGTCCTGTCTACAGTTGGGAATCTGTTTCTTCTGGATTAGATTATTGGTTTGGCTTTAATCCTACATTTTTAAATTAGTCTTCCTGAAAGTAATGCTTGATGGTAAGGGGGTTGCCTTACAAGGCTGATAAGAGAGGCAATGCTTTCCTTGTCCCATCCTGGAAAAAGTATATGCATATTTCCCAGAATCCCCTACTAGAGCATCAATGACTATAAGTCTCTGCATGCCTGCAAGGCGGCCTTTCTTAGCAAAGTCTCCATAAGGAGAACTCTTACTTCCTGACCCTACACTCAAGTATAGCATACATGTCACCAGAGGCAGATTCAGGCTCACCTTCAAGGTTTTGTTTGACGTGGTATGGTTGAACTCAGATCTATATGCTATATGCTAACAGTATAGCGCTATACATTCCTCTGGGCACAGAAATATTATGAAACAGGGAACACACTTAGTTATACTGCTATGAATTTTGTAATTAATTGATTATTTTAAATGAATTACCACATTTACATATTATTTAGCCTTCCTCAGCACAAGCTTAAGGAAATTCCTGAAAACTAAAATTAGTAATTAAGGCTCCGGGGCTTTAACATTCTAACTACATACTGTCCTCGATCCTTAAACTAACACTTATCCCTCCCGCAGAGAAAATCACCCACCTCTGATATTATTTAAGGGTGCACAGCTAAAATTAACCCTCTAATAGAGATGTCACCACTTGTCTATGAGCATGTGTGCATCTACGTGTATATATTTACACATAATGCCTCGGAGTAAACTCCTAACGGCAGATGCAACCACCATTCACAGATATAATGTATATGCCTCTGGTTCTGACTGGTGTAGGTATCTTGGGAAATGAAATTTAATTCTGAATTTTGGGGGGTTATAGATATTGACAGCCCATTCTTATACAGGCGGTCCCCTTCTTAAGAACACTCGACTTACATATGACCCCTAGTTACAAACGGACCTCTGGATATTGGTAATTTATTGTACTTTAATCCTAGGCTACAATGAACAGCGGTAACAGTTATCAATTGTGTCTGTAATGAAGCTTTAGTGTTAATCCTGATTCTTATAACAACCCAACATTTTTAAATCCAATTGTCACAGAGACCAAAAAAGTTCTGGCTGGGATTACAATGATAAAATATACAGTTCCGACTTACATACAAATTCAACTTAAGAACAAACCTACAGACCCTATCTTGTATGTAACCCGGGGATTGCCTGTAATAGGTCATTAATATATGATCAGTGCGGGTTGTAAAACACCCCGACCACCAATCAGCTGTTTGAATCTGCCCCTGGCACAGGCAGTAACATAAGGAATAGAGCTGGGAACACAGCCAGATTCATGAGAATTTAGTCCAACATGCCTGTCTTTTCAAGTAACCAAGATACCTCTGCCAGTGATATAATGTAGGACTAAGAACAAAAGAATTAGCCTTGGAAGTATAATGCATCTAGTCATTTATTATCCCCAATGTTATTGGAAAAACAGTAGAAAGTCATGAGGCCTCCATAGACATTCCATGGACCTGCCAAAATTGTCGAGTAAGTCTTTAATTGTCCACCATGAGTGCCTTAACAATATCTATCTTTTGACAAGTCCACCATAATGAAGAAAAGTTTCCTTAATTACCAATAAAAAGACATGGCAGTAAGATTAATCTGGCTTCCGAACAGTCAAGCAGGTTAGTTGCCCGGTTGGTCATCTGAAACCATCTTCTGGAGATGTAGTCCGGGTCTTCGCTTCATCTTCTGTCCATGTGATGTTGAAGGCCAGATGAAGGAGAAGTTAACTTCTCCTTCCTTCATACTGTAGGAAATTCTACTGGAAGCAGTAGATACATGCTAATGATAAACACATCTCAAGGAAAACCTCTCTAGGTTCCAGAACCCACAGGGTGGTGATTCCTGCATCGTAACAGCACCTCTCTCTCTCCCAGTGTTCTCAAACACCTGAAATTCGCAAGTTGTGGTTGGCTTGGATTAGAGAGCTATATTCCTGAATAGTATATTTGAAATATTTAACCAATGTGCACAGAATGAGACATGAATAAGGTCTAATACCGAAACGCGTGGGATTGCATGCCTTGATGCTTACCCTATTTTTCCCATAATGCTGTGCTATGTGTGAAAATTTTAAATGGACTAAAATAATATATTGGATATTTTTTAACTGAACACTGACTTCCTGCGCCTAGCTGGAAATTTTCTTCTTCTCATCGTGTTTCCACTTGTGGCCGAGGTTATCCGTGATGGAGCCTTCGAAGTTGGAGCAACGTGGATTGTTTGACCAAGGTGGTGAGCTGATCATACAAATACTTTTCGTTTAAGTTTTCCATTCTTCTAGAAGGAAAGTAGACCGCTTTTTAATGGGGTCAAAGAGACAAGCAGGTTTCCTTCTGCTTTTCCTTAAGTCACCCAGAGACCATAGTAGACCATATATATTAAATAGGCAAGTGAGAATTACAAATATGGAAACTAAAATGAATTTTCTTCTGATTCAAATGTGTGCAATTTGGGCGGAACCAAATGAAGAGAATTTATGACGTATCCACATACTATAATATCAATAAATTAAAGACGTTGGTCCGCTGATCTCCTTCCTGCAAAAGAACTCATGATGGTGGATATTTTTGGATGCTTACATATGAGGCCCTGCATGTGTGGCAAACATGAGGGGCCTCATATGTGAGCATCAAAAAAAAACCTCCATCATCAGTCCAGTTACAGAAAGGAGATCAGCGGGCCACCGTCTTTTATTAATTGATATCATAGAATGTGGATATGTAATAAATATTAAACATGGAAGTACTCCTTAAAAAATCAACTCTTAAGTATCACTGAAGGGACTCGATGGTCAGGTTCAAACAGCCGTTTCGCCAAATTGATGACCCTAGCAACTAGCAATGGCTATGATTGCCCATCAGGTATGCTAATCTGTGCTCTTAAGCAATGTCAATGAAGATGTAATTGGACCCACTGCTATTGGTGTTATCTTTAAAAGTAGTCTACCGGCTCCCAAAGCATCACATATGAAACCAACATTATGTTAGGTCCCTTAATTTAAATTTTTTTACCACCTTGCCTGCTGGGGCATCCATTCCGTACATACTATTTCTATGTAAAATGTCAATAATTTTGTAGTGATGGGTAACATAGGAAGTAGAAACAGGTTCACCAGCAGACACAACCTTGCCCTTTGTGCACCAAGTATCTCATTTGCATGAAGATGAATATGTAATTTTCTCTAAAATTCCACCTTTCCTTGGAATCTGGAAACATATGCTCAGAAAGCTTATAAAGGACCATAAACAATGCTGGTTTTGCCTGTAAGGTGATTTGACTCCCTTTCAATATACAATGAAATTAAATGAAATTTACCACCAGGATCAGGGATTGTAAACCAAGCACACTGACATACTGGCGTGTGCCCTCTCTGGCAGGATCCACTGTTTTTTAAGCCTCCTATGCTCTTGTTTTTAAGAAAAAGGGATTAAAACTCAGTTAACTCCGTTAACACCTATGGACCTCAGAGCCCCTGAGTCTCATTTGCATAATTTTAAAAGCCTTTTTTTGTAAAAAAAAAAAAAAAAACTAGGGCTCAAGGAGTTAAAAGAAGAGCAGATCCTGCCTGAACAGGCACACACCAGTATGTCATTGTGCTTGGTTTACAATCCTTCATCCTGCTGTTAAATTGTAGCACATGAAAGGTCAACACATCCCATCTTTTTAGAGCATATGCATTTATTGTAGCCTCAAAATACAGTCCATAAAAGTAGCATAACCCACAGGCTGCAGGTCGCCTCACAAAATCTGATAGGTTTCTAATCTTTAACTGGATCATTAGTCATTAGTTATAGATCCTTTTCAGAAATCCAATCGTGTTCTATTATTGTCCATCAAAACAAATACTAGACAAAAAAAATTTTCGTGTTAGTTTGTATATTTTAGATATAACTGTGCAACAAAACCTCTGAAAAGAAGAAAAGGCAGAGACAGCTTCAGTTTTTCAAAGAATATTGACCGCTCCCAGTGTCTATGGAAGAGAAAAGGCGAGAGAGTTAGCGATGAGTGATTTTCAAAATAGATGCTTGATACCTGCTTTTTCCTGACATTTCACATACACACCAATCTTTATTTCCCTGTAATCCTGCTGAGCTGGAAGCATTGTTGTTTGGAAATGCAGGACACTTTGATGAAAAGTTACCATCAAAACACCAGAGAGCCAGACCCGGCTAATTACACCGCGCCGGCTTCCCGGGTTACTTTGACTCGGCTTTTATAGGAAAAAAAAACTTGTTTAATATGTAAGATTTTTGTTAGTAAACAACTTCTGACATTCTTTTATTGTTCATGATTATGGAGACATTTTGGTAGAAAGGCGAATTTGTTTTTTGTGCTGCATACATAAGGACGAGAAGAAATGGCATTGTTTCCAAAAATAGCAGCGAAAACGAAGTAACAGTGCGCTGTATTTTACTTCTTTTGTACATTGCCACTTTATGGATTTCCAAAGTGATTCGGGCGCGATGCTCTGCAGTGCAAGCACAAAACTTTTGTATTCAAAACTTTAATTCCAGGGAATGTTGGTAGGGGGGGGTTGCACCAAAACAAAGAATAATAAGCCCTTAGTTGCTCCCGTATAGTATAATACCCCTTATAATGCATCTTCTCTTCCTTTCCTGCAGGCCCCTTTTTAATGTCCCTAACCTGAAGTTGTCCTAGACCTCCTTTCCTGTAGCCCCTTTGTATTGTCCCCTTTCCTGCAGACCACCCTTGATAATGCCCTGTTGAGAAGTCCCCTATATGCTATAGCATATCCTTCAGCAGCCCCCTTATAATCTCCCTTTTCCTACAGCAACAATCCTAATAAAGTCTCCTTTACTTCAGTCCCCCTTTATGAAACCTAATTTCCTGCAGACCCTCATTTATTATACCCCCTGTTCTGCAGGCCCCCTGCAGCAACACCCCTAATAATGTCTACTCTCCTTCAGTCCCCCTTATGATACCTCCTTTCCTGCAGAAGCACCCTTATTTGCCCCATTTCCTGCAGATCCCCCTTTATTATGCCCCCTGTTCGGCAGTCCCTCATATGATGCCCCCTTTCCTGCATAAGCCACCTTATAATGTCCATTTTTCTGCAGCCAGTCTTATATGCACCCTCTTTATAATCCCCCTTTGCTGCATTCCCTCTTATGATGCTCCTTTCCACCCATAATGTCCCCTTTGCCAAAGCCCCCCTGAAAAATCCCTTTCCTGCAGACCCCCTTTGTAATGCCCCTTTTGTTGCATTCCCCCTTATTATGCTCCTTTCCAACAGCCCTCTACTAATGTCCCTTCTATTCAGCCCCCCTTTACAATGCCCCCTATGATGCAGTCCCCCTTATTAAACATCCTTTCCTGCAGTATGCCCCTTTATATTGTCCCCTTTCCTACATCCCCCCTGAAAGTGTATCCTTTCCTTCAGCCGCCTTTATAACCTCCTTCCTGCAACCCCCTATAATGTCCCTGCAACCCCCTATAGCAGTGGTGGCGAACCTATGGCACTGGTGCCAGAGGCGGCACTCAGAGCCCTTTCTGTGGGCACCCGGGCCATCGCCCCAGCGCACCAGACAGGACTCAAAGAATCTTCCTGCAGTTCCAAGCAACTTAAAAGTTGCTGCTTTCAGTCACATTTTGATACTGACTTCGCTACATGGGACTGTAGGAAGAGGGAGAATGAATAGACAGGGCAGAATTATCTTTGGAGGACCTCATGCTGGCCCCTACAGGTCTACGGAGGGACACTGAAATGATGCAAATTTGCCATCTTTCTACGGTGTTGCTGTCATCAGGAGGCCAATATCATTGTTGAAGAACAGGGAGCAATAAGTTACTGCTTTAAATTTTGGTTGGCACCTCGCGATAAATAAGGGGGGGTTTTGGGTGTCTCTTTGGGCACTCAACTGCTAAAAGGTTCGCCATCACTGCCCTATAGTGTCCCCTTTATGAACCTCTAATCAATGAGCTGTGAAAAAAGTCACCTTTCCATGTTTCCCCACAGCAGTCCTCTTTTCTTCTCTGCTGCGACTGTGTGTGGCTCTGAAGCTGTGAATGCTGCGGGCGCAATTTGATGACATCATCTCTCCAAACATCTGGTCACATCCCAGGATCACATGTCCCTCAAAATGGTTCTTTACAGTAACAGTAATTAAACTGTGATATTCACTACATCAACAGATAGTAAATACAGAATATATAGTAGAATGGAGGTGAAAGGTTGATCCATGGGCACATTTTAAATAGGGAAGTAGGAATTTTTTCCTAATATACAAAAGGGTAAGTGGTGTCCATCCTACAGGGGTTTTGCCACCTTGCTCTAGATCAACACTGTTGAATTATAAGTTGGACTTGTTGGATCTGTACCCTGTAACTTGGCATTTATTAATTTTTATTTCTACTCATTTTAAGCTTAGAAGTCCAGTGGGCGGTCCTATCAGTGATTGATAACTTTGAGTCTGGACAGTCATGATAACAAAGGTCATTGAGTAGGGCCACCCACTGGACCCCTGAGCATACAATGAGTATAAATTTACACTGAATAATAGATGTTATACTTTTACAGGAAAACTGGCAAAAAATTATTCGGATCATGGATTTTCACACGGAAGACAAGTTTAAGTTCATCTACGAGACCATGGGGCTCATTTACTTACGCGATCCTGTCGCGATCCAGCGGCGTGTTCTCCGCCGAGGATGTCAACCAGGTGTCCGCCCGATGTCAACCAGGTGTCCCTGCTGCTCCGAGGTCCGCCGAGGTCCGCCGGAGTTCACCAACCTATTCCTGATGCATGTGAGTGATTGATTTTGCAACACAATTTGTTTTTTAAATTCATCGTTTTTTCCGAATCCGTCGGGTTTTCCGACCGCCACGCCCCCCGACTTCTGTCGTGTGAAAGCCAGCTCGATTGTGCTGAAATCCGATCGCATGCGCCAAAATCCCGGCGGAATTCGGGTCAAAACGGAAAAAGTCGGGAAACCCGTCGAAAGTGCAGCCGCGCAGCCCTTAGTAAATGAGCCCCCATATGTTCAGTTTGGATGTGACCAGGTACTGACATTATCTCAGGGCATTAGGGGAAATTTATTGTATATTGGATGATGGAAGCCTGACGTTGGTCCACTCTATTGAAGTATGTTGAAAACGCCGCTGTATACACCAAGTGGCTTAGGCCTCCTAAAAATCATGCGAATGTGCAAGGTGAACGTTTGCCTGGTCTAGGTAGTGCCCAGTCATGGGGCAGGATTCTGCCGTCATTCGTGCCCCCTACTAATCGGTATTATGGTGGTTCACAAGACACTGCGATTATTTCAGGGCTTCTACACTAGTTTCCTGACGTAGACTTCCTGACAAATGTCCCCTCTTGTGTCTAGAAACAAGTAGCAAGTAGTGAGTATTCTCGGACTGTCGTCATTACCACCGGTTTATTTTGGAGAATGATTCAAAGTAATGTCGGCATCACTGGAATGGCCTTTTTGGAATTTCAGTCTTCAGTCATGGGGTAAAAATAGCGCTTTCCTCAGACAGCTACGTATGAAAGATGCCTTACATTACTGCACTGTGAGGATACATTGACAATTTATTTCCATAAAACCAGACTGAAAGAGTCTTCACGATAATGTTAATGCCAACGTCAAACATTTACTGTTCTTCAATGAAATTATCTGTCACATAACATATGACACAGTACATGGTGAAGGACACTTTAAAGGGATTTTCCAGGTTACACTGAAAAAATCCCTGCAATCAGCCTAAAATAAAATAAAAAATAAAAAATGATTCACCTATCCGCCTCTCCATTGGTTCTTTAGAGCTCCATTTGTATGTGGTGGGTGTGTGACCTTGTCAGTCAATAAGTGGACATAGTGATCACATGACCTTCTACTGTTATCCGGCTGAAGACAAACCCATTCAAGACCAAATGACTAAAATACAATTCAAATAATTAAAAAACAATGGGGGTCATTTATCATATGCCCCTGCTCCAGCGCAGCCAGATACATCAAGAGATATCCGGCTGGGGCCTGCACAGCGTTTATGTCTACGCCAGGCCCTACCTACGTATGAAAATTTTCCGTCTACAGTGAGTATACAGGCATGAGGACTGGAAACTCCCCCTAGCTTCACTCACCCTAATAAATACCTCCAACAGGGCCGGCTCCAGCACTGGGCATTTGGGGGGGCCCAAATAAGAATACCTCCAACAGGGCCGGCTCCAGCACTGGGCATTTGGGGGGGCCCAAATAAGGCTGGGCATAAATCCATGGAGTAAGGGGGGCTATATTTAATGAATCCATAGGGGTTAAGGGGAGCTTTATATAACATAACTGTTTCAGTTTCCTAATTTTTAATGCCGCCACACAAGTTCACTGCAAAGGGGCCCACTGAGGCTCTGTTGCCCAGGGGCCTATTGAAACCTAAAGCCAGCCCTGCCCCCCCCCCCCCCCTCAATATATTAAAACATAAATCTCTAAGGGATTATGTAAGAATGTCATCAAACCTACGTTTAGTAAATGGTATTAAGATGATGCAGCTCTTGCAATGGCTCTGGGGAAGACTTTCAGTCTGAAGAGCTTTCCGCTCTCTGCACTAAGCCTTTCCTCAGACCTTCCTTTCTGATTAGTAAAAGCTCTAGCTGGACCTTTATTTGTTACTACAGCAGTTACAGAGCAGAGGGGAGGAGCTGTGGAACAATTCAAGTCAGGGAACAGAAAGCTCTTCAGGCACCGAAGGACCCGCCCAGAGCACTTGCACCGCTAACTACACAAAAAGGTATCATTACATAGATCTACTGTATAGTGCTGTTCAACCTTTGTATGGCGAAACTGCTAACAGATTGCATTTATTGTAAGTGAAAAGTGTCTATTCTATGATGTCACCTTCCAATAGATCCAACATTATGTGATGGATTCAGTTTTCTACAGAATCCATAATACAAATGTATGAAAGATGCTTGGTCATTAATTTAAAGGTGACTTTTCACCACCAAGTTTTTGGTTCCTTTAATAGGAATTGTTCCTCCTGTGATGTAGTTGGATTTTTTTATGTAGCCTTTGCCATTCCTGATCAATCAACTAGTTCAACCATCCAATTCTAGTTAATTCTAGCACCCAATATGCTAATTAGATACTCTACTGTCAGGTGGGTGGTCCTTGGAAGGAAAAAAAAAGCCTGGCACCACTAACCTAACAGTAGAAAATTGCAGCGATTTCTCAGCAATGATGGGGCATGCACGGGAAAATGGAGAGCAGCACCTACTAAAGGATGCAAATAGATAGATAGATAGATAGATAGATAGATAGATAGATAGATAGATAGATAGATAGATAGATAGATAGATGGATAGATAATAGGTAGGTAGATAGAAGATATTTAGATAAAAAGAAAAAAAGCTAAATTGATAAATGTGTAGATGTATCTTCATCCAGGCATTCAACCAAGGGGTATTAAAAGAGCGATACATCCTCTGCTCACAAAAGTCCACATGCAGTGGGCTCCTTTATGACAGGGGGCCCTGGGTAAATGCCCAGTTTGCCATCCCCTAAAGCCAGCCCTGGTGGTGACAAAAGCTTCGCCTTAACTGAGAAACTAGTTTCTGTCCGACATGAAGACTTAAAAAAATGTCATATAATGTCCATGTGAAAGTAGAAATAATTTGAGACATTTTGAAATCCAGGTTTTATTTTTGATATGCAGCCTCTCCCCAGTTGGTCCCACATAACTTTAAATTGGTGCCCAACCATCCACCTATCATAATCCTTTGGTAGGTGAGGTGATACTGTAGTTTTAATGCCACACTAAGCTCTGAAATAAATATGATAATGTACAACGCTTCCTAGCGTTGACACAATTTCAAATGTTCCTAGTGTGAATTATGCTAAAATAAAATGCATCAACCAACATTTTCTTCTGTACGACTGTTAGAGAGTACATGAGGGTGAGAGACAGATTTGTATGCAATTTAGCACCATGCTGTTCTCTTATGTGTCTAGTACTCTTCTCAGTCATTTTAATGCACCTCCCATAAATCTGTACCAGTAAAAGAAACTTATCTAACAGGAACCTACAGGTGTCCATACAGCTTAGATTAAAGTCCAGACTTCATTGGGTCTGGCCAACCATCTAATATGTATGAGGGTGACCTGATTCTCTCCTCAAAAACAGAAAATGAAGGATCAGGCATTTGAACATCCAAACTAAATTTATCATTGGGGTTTTTGTCTATGTTTAGGTGCAGTTGTGGTACAAATGCTGTTTTGCAACTTTCCATTGCGCCAAATGAACATAGGACAGTGCATAGTGACTTTGGCATAGACTGTACTTACGCAAAATTCATTATTTGCATAGATTAGTTTTCATAGTATGACTGATTTCACGATTTGCAATTTGGAGCAAATTTCAACTTAGGCACAAGTTTTGGTGCAAATTTACCACCCTGGTCTATGTTGCGATTTTTGCTGGGGTTTTTTACGACTTACGACAACCCACATAGTAAAAAACACCACAAGCAGATTTATCAAGGGCCAAAGCCACTTATCTGACTACAGCAAAACTACAAATGTAGACATAGAACTGTCGTGAGGAGCCGCTCTAATGATAATTCCCCCCTCCCCATGTGTATGGGGAAGTTAGGATAGCCATTGTTGAGAGGTAGCTAATAAAGGTACATCGACACCTTAAGGGGGTTTTCTAGGTGATATTATTAGAGCAGATACAGGTAATTACTGTAAGTAACAAAATAATTTATACTTACTTGTCCACCCACTCTGGTCACCAGCATCATGTGTTTTTGCAAGTCAAGCTGGTCAAACACTACTCATGAGGTCAATGGTTTCCTGGAGCAGTGATGTATATACTGGGGTTAGACACAATATACAAAAAATACCCCTATAGGAGAACCTCTCTCCTTGATCACAGTATTATCCATAGCTATACCATCTTTATTCACCATCTATATCAGTGGTGGCGAACCTATGGCACGGGTGCCAGAGGTGGCACTCTGAGCCATTTCTGTGGGCACTCAGACCATCACCTCAGGACGGAGTTCACCAAATATGAGCCAGGCAACTTAAGAGATGCTGCTCTCAGCGCTATTTTAAAGCAACACTTCATTGGCTGTTAGGAACTGCGGGAAAAGTGAGAAGGTGTGGACAGAACTGCAATATCTTTGGAGGTCCCCCTGCTGGACCAACCACTTTTCCTCTACAGAGAGACCCTGGAGAGAAGCTACAACGAGGTATGAATGTGCCCTCCTTCTTTCAACTGTATTGGTGGCCTCATTGGGCCGATACAATTGAATATTGTGGAAGAACAGGTAGCAATAAGTTACTGCTTAAAATGCCATGTTGGCACTTCACGGGAAAATAAGTGGATTTTGGTTGTAGTTTGGGCACTCGGTCTCCAAAAGGTTCGCCATCACGGATCTATATAGTTGCCATCCATAGCTTTACCGTCCATAGCCATATCATCCATAGCTATACTGTCCATATCCACCATCTATATATTTACCATTCATAGCTTTACCATCCATATCCACCATCTATATATTTACCATCCATAGCTGTATCATCCATAGCTATACCATCTATATCCACCATCTATATATTTACCATTCATAGCTTTACCATCCATAGACGTTATCATCCTAGCTAGCCGTCCCAATCCCCATCTATATAGTTACCATTCCTTAGGTTGTATCATCCATAGCTATACCATCCATATCCACCATCTATATATTTACCATTCATAGCTTTACCATCCATAGCCGTATCATCCATAGCTATGCCGTCCATATCCACCATCTATATATTTACCATCCTTAGTTGTATCATCCATAGCTATACCATCCATATCCAATTATATATTACCATTCTAATTTACCATCCATAGCCGTATCATCCATAGCTATGCAGTCCATCATCCACCATCTATATATTTACCATCCTTAGTTGTATCATCCATAGCTATACCATCCATATCCACCATCTATATATTTACCATCCTTAGTTGTATCATCCATAGCTATACCATCCATATCCACCATCCATATATTTACCATTCATAGCTTTACCATCCATAGCCGTATCATCCATAGCTATGCCATCCATATCCACCATCTATATATTTACCATTCATAGGTTGGGTATAATAGTTGCATGATACAGAAAGGTAGTTTTGTGCCATTGACCATGATATTCAGTAGATCCCTAACTTCGATGTGACATGGACTCTCTACAGTCAACACTCTCCAACCACGCCTCTTTTCCCTTGAGTGAGGGTTAAGGTCATAACTTGATGGGGTGCAGAGGGTATGGCTGCAACCGGACCCAAGAGGCTTAAGAGGTCCATAAAATGTACTTTTCACATATGAGGTGTACTTTTCCCATAACCGGGGGCCTGGTACAGATTTGCTCTGGGGTCCAACAGCGTCAAGTCACACAATAGGTGAGGATCCCAGCGGTCATCAGGGTGGGTGCTAGAGCTATCACTCAAGTGCAGAAGGGAGGAGTAGGAGATTGTTTACTACAGATACTTCACAATTATATAGCACTGAGATTTCAGACTTAGGGCCCGAACGTGTGCAGCCCATGAGAATGGGCAGTATGGAGGCCCAATTCCACAGACTGCACATAGTGCAGTGGACAGGAGTCCCTGCTTTCTAACTTTTATGGCCCGGCTGTTCAGCCAGCAGATGGGACGTCTTTGCATTATATTTCTAAATAATGCAGGGACTCCCATCCACTGCGCTATGTGCAGTCCGTTGGATCGGGCCACCATATGGCCCATTTCCACAAGCTGCACATGTTCGTGTCCATGAGCCCTACAAAAATGACCTACAAAAATTTTCTTTAAAAGAACCTTTTTAGTAAATGTGTATACAATATATTTTATTTCTTAAAAGGTTCTCATTGTGTTGGCTTGAAAGTTCTTTTTCCTTAGGATTTTGATTCAGTCCCTCAACCTCTGTTGTTTAGGGACATAACCCTATTGTTTCCAATGAGAGATGTGGCCGTGCCTGTACACATAAATTCTACAATATCTATCGTATACACTGAGCGCCATCTAACATGACAGTCTTTAAGA
This sequence comes from Engystomops pustulosus, assembly GCA_019512145.1. Classification (NCBI taxonomy): domain Eukaryota; kingdom Metazoa; phylum Chordata; class Amphibia; order Anura; family Leptodactylidae; genus Engystomops; species Engystomops pustulosus. The sequence goes on from CM033647.1 coordinate 18,408,227, forward strand.
TTCCATGTTTTCCGGATGATTTTTACACACTGGGGAGTCCTGTTTTCAAAATATGTAGGTTATAGATAGGAAAGGATCTTCAAAATAATAGCGAAGAAAACACAGAGCTATTTGTACTGGATTGCATTTCCTAGAACATTCGTAGGAGGTTGTATAATTCCTCTAAAAGCGTGTTCAGCCCGTTTATAATATGGTGATACTAAGAATATTTGCACATCTCTGTAACATGTTTTCTCACAAGTCTACCAGCAGCGTATTTACTTTCATGATCTGTATTCTTACTGTGACATGTCACCATTTTATCATATTCTATTTACTTAAAGGTGATTTATCAGCCCCCAAATCATCACACAAGTAAAAACAGCTTTGTGTAAGACACTTTCTAAGCTACAACTTGTCACTCAGTGTATAAAAGGATGAGGATGGTCAGAAAAAAGAAAACTAGTGAGCCAGCAAACATGGCCACACCCCTGAGGAACCAAGATGCTGATTTGCATATTAATACAAACTGAATTTGATGTAAATTGACAAAACATTGGGGAAATAGCTTTACTGTGCCTGGAACGCTTATACATTGTGTGATTATATGATTGGGAGACTACTTTAATGGCACTGATCTTCTTTAAAGGACATCTAATATCAGTTTACCGATGGTAGATATGTCCTAATAAAAAGTTCCTGAAGAACGATGGTCATCAAGAGTTCTGCTATTGTGGAAATATAGATTTCTAAAATGTATGCTAGGCTAAGTTAGGCTACATCACCCGAGTTCCGTAGGGAGCCTTGTATTTTAATTTATGCATTCCCCTGGTCCCGCCCAGTCCCGTTTTTTTGTTACCTAGCATTAGGGAGAATGGAGTGACTTCTCTCTCTTCTGAACAAAAGCATTGGGCAAGTAATATACTATACAAGCCTTCTTTTCCTTACATCATCATAGGGGTAGTCCCCCAGCCTCACCAAAATAGGAACAGCAATATCTTCTTTCAATTAAAATTAATTAAATCAGGTTTTCTGCTTGATGAATATCATTTACCAGGAGCACCATCAGCCTTCATTACTATCATACTTAGCAGGTAAGTAAGAAGTATGGAAGAGGGAATAAGGTAAGATCAGATTTGTTTGTAGTCTGTTGCCATTGAGTTGTATAGACCTGAGAGAAGCTGTAGAAACAAAAGAGTAGCAAAAAATCAAGGTAGGTGCACGTAACGTAGTCAAAACTTTAAATGATACAAGAAACTTTGTAATATATCTCGTCACTTACTTTGTCTCTTATTATCCACCCTTCTTACTTCCTTATCTGATTTTCACTCCGAAATCTCTGCTGAATTCCATCTTGCTAGTAGGGTAATTGCGTTGTCAGATTACACATAATTTATATCCAGGGGGGGGATAAGTGAGCCATATGAGCCAGATCTCCTTCCACCAGCAAAGAGATGACAGCAAACTCGGAGCCTGGAGTGTTCCTGCCCAGTATATGCACACTACCTATAGCCTGTGCATGGCCTCATGTGGAATGGTATGGCCACAAGGTTGGGAGCCGATATACTAAGAAGCTGCAGCCTGGAGCGTTCATGTCCAGTATATGCACACTACCTATAGCCTGTGCATGGCCTGGTGTGGAATGGTATGGCCACAAGGTCAGCACCCGATATACTAAGAAGCTGGAGCCTGGAATGTTCCTGCCCAGTACCTATAGCCTGCGCATGACCTGTCATGGAATGGTATGGGTTACAAGATCAGGAGCTGGATATACTAAGAAGCTGGAGCCTGGAGCGTTCCTGGCCAGTATATGCAAAAATTGAGAAAAAGTCACTAATGTTTATGACAGCAATTACCATAAGTAGCATGGTTAGTTGAGCAGTTTGGATATGTTACATAAATGTCCAATTTGTGTAAATGGTATCTCTCTTTAAATAGATTAATAGTTCATACAGCTCATATTTAACCCTTGTTATATAGGTTTTCAGGAATAAGGAAAAGAACTAGAGTAGTGGGCCTGGGTGGGGAAAAAAAGAATGCATAATATCTGGGTAACGGTTCAAGATTCCTGAATTTCACCTGTTTTGTTGATTTTCATGCTTGAATCTGGCTGGAAACTCAGGGTCAGGGAACATGCTTCATGATAACCATTAGACATTCCACTTTTTATGTGTTCTGTGGTTCTGATGATGCACCTCATTGGCCAAGCAAGTACTTTAGTTGTCTTGGGGGCCGAGATGTAATTCATTGGCCGAAGCAGGTCCTGTGATCCTCAGAACTTCCAACTGAGTGTAGGCCTGAGGTACACGCAACAGGTGTAAGTATGTATATTTTTGCCCATCGTCCCCTGGAGTTTTCCATTTCCTGGAAAATCCAAGTTAAGGTATATTGAATACCACAAAAATCTCTCACCCTTAAATACAGCAACGGTATGAATAGCGGAAGTTGAGGAGATGAAGCGATGGCCAAGTTGAAGAGCTAACACAGCGCAAGCTTCCAAACATTGGGATGTTGTCACATCTATAAATAGAGTAGCAGCTACTATAGTATAGCATATGTGAATCTCACCAATGCTTCATGAAATTACCAGGGCCACACTCTAAAAAAATAATAAAATAATAGGGCATTAGGTGTAGACGTTCTAATGTATGCTGTCACCGTGTTACATGCTGGCAATAACTGTTACATGGAGCTCACACAATCGCTTCAATGCATATTCAAGTCGAGTGGCTCGATTATACACACGCGGTGCCCAGTATGGTAACATAGAACATGACAACTTATATATTAACTGTGATTTAACATTAAGTGTGAAGCTGTGACACAATTAATTAGCATTGACTGTAAAATGAAACTCACATAGGTCTTGGTGACTGCTCAGGCTGCAATGTTGTCTTCTAGATGTTGCCCATTGTAGCGGTCCTTGCCTCTATGGTCGTAAGGTCTGTGCATCCTAGGAGCCCTAAAATTAGGAGATGCCAAATATCAGCCCACTATAAAGGGCCACAACTCACAATAAGGCTGCATTCATACTACCTTATGGGGTACGTATGTACGGCGGCAAGCTTGCGGCCGTACATACACCGCCATAGACGCTGGGCCGCACGGAGCGATATGGTGTGCACACCATGGCAACCGTACCGCTCCGTACACGGAAAAAGATAGGACATCCGGTTCCTATCTTCCCCTTGTACAACCATTACCCAAAGCATTGCTATGGAGAGGGGTCAACAGGCCCCATGTGCCTTAGCGCTGCAGGCAAAAAGTGTGAATGCAGCCTAAACCCTTTCTCTTAGGAATACTTAACAATGTATTGAATAAAAGATTAAGTAGATAAGACAATTTCCTATTAAAACAAGAAGAAAAGAATTTCAGAAAATAATGAAATATAATACATTTATTGAAGATACAAAAAAACTGCACATGATGTGGCGACGGTGGTAAATTCTGTCATCAACATGGGTGGATTAAGACCACAGTGGGTCTTGGGCTGTATAGAAATCTAAGTCTTTAACTTAATTGGAGAACCTTCAAAGGTCCTGGAAGGGCTCTTGTATTTTTGTGTTAGATCCAGCACACAAGTATGTGGATTTCAGCACACAAGTATAAGGCTTCTCCCGTCAGTGGCGTAACTAGGAGAAGCAGGGCCCATAGCAGGCTTCTGCATGGGGCCCCCCTTCTCACTAAGAAAATACAAATATTGTATACTCACACATGCAAGTTACAATCACACATTATACACATTATATATATATATATATATATATATGTATAATATATATATATATACATATATATATATATATATTATGTGTGTTATACACATGTTATGCTAACAATGTGTAGCATAATATGTATATAATGGTGCACTCTTTAGTATGTCAGGTAGGATGACGGTCCCCCCTGACATGAGCCCCATACTGGCAGTTATGGCTGCTTTCCACGTAGTTACGCCCTGCTCTCCGTCCCTTTCTTTTTATTATCTCTACCGGGCATTTGCAAACTTGGTGTTTGTTTCGAAGGTCATAGGCCCCTTGAAGTCTTGGGTCCCAGATGGCCACCCCAAACTGTTCCATATCATAATCTGCTGCTGATTGTAGTGTTGTAAATGCATAGAACATTTTTTTAAAACATGATTTTTATAATAAGGAGAAGGTTAGACTTTATAATTTAGAAAGCCCAGTCATACAGACTCCTATTCAGTGTCTGATAATATTACAGTGTAATATAATATTTATGGTATAATACGATAAAATTATATTGAGTAAATTCCTAATTGCATTACATTCCTTATTCTGTACCGATCCTTAGTTTCCACTTGAATTTTAGACTGGAGCCGAAGTCATGTGTGCTGTGTTACGTTTGGAAACACTGAATTTGGCTTCAGGAAAAAACTGATGAAATTGAGTTTTAACTATTAGACGTGATTTTTCCTGTATGTTGTCCCTTATGATTATCATTTTAGCAATTGATATATACTGGTGTGTTGGGTTTTTAGTAAATTAGTGATGGACAAGTAAGCAAGGACCTCAAGGTCCAACCAAATGATGGGATTGATCATATCTTTTGATTAATTTTCTCCTATTACTTTGGTTTAGGTAATAATCCTGGATGTCCCTTTAAGCGGATTCTATTTCCCGATATTTATAACCGTTTAGCCTTTTACCAATCCTCTCTTTTGAGACATGTATTTTTTCCAAACAGATTACACCTTGGTTTAAAGTCGATGAAATCTTTAAACTCCATTTGAAGTGAAGCAAAGTCTTACATGGTGTCAACGCCGCATCAAAATGACATTTGTCATTTCTATACAAAGCAGCTTTATGGCTACTTAAGGAAAAAATACATCTGTAACAATCCGCAGTAATCCCTTCAGCCCCCTATTTATATTCAATGACACACTTAGTAATTTGATGAATCCCTCTCCTGAAGATGTTCTAGGATCACTTACTGTACAAACAGCAGTCAGACCACAGCTGCTCCGCGCCGGCCCGGCTCCCATTCAGCATCTAAAGCTCTTGCTGGGGAATGGGTTAGATTGCAAAAAATAAAAGTGTGTGAGAAAGTGATCTTTAATACCAATAAAGATAAATGGTTTCACTGGAAAATAGCATTGAATTGTGACATTTGCTGAAACTAAAGAGGAAGTGTTTATCCTCATCACATACACATGAGCAAACTTAAAATACATTCGGGGGATTTGTCATCCGCTGGCACATCATGCACTCAGATAAATCTATCGACCAACTGCAATGATGGGGAATTCTAGGCCAGGTCCAGGGTACGCTTCAGGCTCCAGCTTCTTGGTATATTGGCTCCCGACCTTGTGGCCATACCATTCCACACCAGGTAATGCACTGGCTATAGGTAGTGTGCATATACTGGCCAGGAACGCTCCAGGCTCCAGCTTTTTAGTATATCCAGCTCCTGATCTTGTGGCCACACCATCCATGATAGGTCATGCGCGGCTATAGGTAGTGTGCATGTACTGGGCAGGAACGCTCCAGGTCCAGCTTCTAGTATATCCAGCTCCTGATCTTGTGGCCACACCATTCATGATAGGTCATGCACAGCTATAGGTAGTGTGCATGTACTGGGCAGGAACGCTCCAGGCTCCAGCTCTTAGTATATCCAGCTCCTGACCTTGTGCCATACCATTCTACACCAGGCCATGCGCATACATAGGTAGTGTGCATATACTGGCCAGGAATGCTCCAGGCTCCAGCTTCTTAGTATATCAGCTCCTGATCTTGTGGCCACACCATTTACACCAGGCCATGCGCAGGCTATAGAGTAGTGGCATATACTGGCCAGGAAGCTCCAGGCTCAGCTTTTAGTATATCAGCTCCTGACCTTGTAGCCATGCCATTTACACCAGTTTCTTTGCAGGCACTGGGTAGGCACACTTCAGCTTCTTAGAATATCCAGCACCTGACCTTGTGGCCATACCATTCCCCGCCAGGCCATGCGCAGGCTATGGTATGCACTACATATTAGCCGGGCATGGCCTCATGTGGAATGGTATGGCCACAAGGTTGGGAGCCGATATACTAAGAAGCGCAGCCTGGAGCGTTCATGTCCAGTATATGCACACTACCTATGCCGTGCATGGCCTGGTGTGGAATGGTATGGCCACAAGGTCAGCACCCGATATACTAAGAAGCTGGAGCCTGGAATGTTCCTGCCCAGTACCTACAGCCTGCGCATGACCTGTCATGGAGGTATGGGTTACAAGATCAGGAGCGGATATACTAAGAAGCTGGAGCCTGGAGCGTTCTGGCCAGTATATGCACACTACCTATGCCTGCGCATGGCCTGGCGGGGAATGGTATGGCCACAAGGTCAGGTGCTGGATATTCTAAGAAGCTGAAGTGTGCCTACCCAGTGCCTGCAAAGAAACTGTGTGTAGAATGGCATGGCTACAAGTCAGGAGCTGATATAATAGAAGCTGGAGCCTGGAGCATTCCTGGCCAGTATATGCACACTACTATAGCCTGCGCATGGCCTGGTTGTGTAGAATGGTGTGGCCACAAGATCAGGAGCTGATATACTAAGAAGCTGGAGCCTGGAGCATTCCTGGCCAGTATATGCACACTACCTATAGTATGCGCATGGCCTGGTGTAGAATGGTATGGCCACAAGGTCAGGGCTGGATATACTAGAAGCTGGAGCCTGGAGCGTTCTGCCAGTACATGCACACTACCTATAGCTGTGCATGACCTATCAGGAATGGTGTGGCCACAAGATCAGGAGCGGATATACTAAGAAGCTGGAGCCTGGAGCGTTCCTGCCCAGTACATGCAACTACCTATAGCCGGCGCATGACCTATCATGGAATGGTGTGGCCACAAGATCAGGAGCTGGATATACTAAGAAGCTGGAGCCTGGAGCGTTCCTGGCCAGTATATGCACACTACCTATAGCCTGCACATGACCTGGTTTGGAATGGTATGGCACCAGGTTGGGTGACGATATACCAAGAAGCTGGAGCCTGAAGCGTACCCTGGACCTGGCCTAGAATTCCCCTCATTGCAGTGGTCGATAGATTTATCTGGAGTGCATGAGTGTGCCAGCGGATGACAATCCCCCGAATGTATTTTAAGTTTGCTCATTGTATGTGATGAGGATAAAGACACTTCCTCTTTAGTTTCAGCAAATGTCACAATTCAATGCTATTTGCCAGTGAAACCATTTATCTTTATTGGTATTAAAGATCACTTTCTCACACACTTATTTATTTTGCAATCTAACCCATTCCCCAGCAAGAGCTTTAGATGCTGAATGGGAGCCGGGCCGGCGCGGAGCAGCTGTGTGCTGACTGCTGTTTGTACAGTAAGTGATACCTAGAACATCTTCAGGAGAGGGATTCATCAAATTACTAAGTGTGTCAGTGAATATAAATAGGGGGCTGAAGGGATTACTGCGGATTGTTACAGATGTATTTTTTCCTTAAGTAGCCATAAAGCTGCTTTGTATAGAAATGACAAATGTCATTTTGATGCGGCGTTGACACCATGTAAGACTTTGCTTCACTTCAAATGGAGTTTAAAGATTTCATCGACTTTAAACCAAGGTGTAATCTGTTTGGAAAAAAAATACATGTCTCAAAAAGAGAGGATTTGTAAAAGGCTAAACGGTTATAATATACGGGAAATAGAATCCGCTTAAAGGGACATCCAGGATTATTACCTAAACCAAAGTAATAGGAGAAAATGAATCAAAAGATATGGATCAATCCCATCATTTGGATGGACCTTGAGGTCCTTGCTTACTTGTCCATCACTAATTTACAGTATAAAACACCAAACAACCAGTATATAAATCCAATTGCTAAAATGATAAATCATAAGGGACAACATACAGGAAAAATCACGTCTAATAGTTAAAAACTCAAATTTCATCAGTTTTTCCTGAAGCCAAATTCAGTGTTTCCAAAACGTAACCAGCAGCACCATGACTTCGGCTCCAGTCTAAAATTCAAGTGGAAACTAAGGATCGGTACGAGATAAGGAATGTAATGCAATTAGGAATTTACTCAATATAATTTATCGTATTATACCATAAAATATTATATTACACTGTAATATTATACAGACACTGAATAGGAGTCTGTATGACTTGGCTTTTCTAAATTATAAAAGTCTAACCTTCTCCTTAATTAATAAAATCATGTTTTAAAATTGTTCTATAGCATTTACAAACACTACAATCAGCAGCAGATTATGATATGGACAGTTTGGGGTGGCCATCTGGGACCCAAGACTTCAAGGGAGCCTATGACCTTCGAAAACAAACACCAAGTTTGCAAATGCCCTGTAGAGATAATAAAAAGAAAGGGACGGAGAGCAGGGGCGTAACTACAGTGGAAAGCAGCCATAACTGCCAGTATGGGGCTCACAGTGTCAGGGGGGACCGTCATCCTACCTGACATACTAAGGAGTGCACCATTATATACATATTATTCTACACATTGTATAGCATAACATGTGTATAACATATATATATATATATATATATATATATATATATATATTACATAACTTATATATATCCATATATATACTTATCTATTGTGATAAATGTGTGATTGTAACTTGCATGTGTGAGTATACAAATATGTATATTTCTTAAGTGAGAAGGGGGGCCCCATGCAGAAGCCTGCTATGGGGCCCTGCTTCTCCTAGTTACGTCACTGACGGGGAGAGCCTTATACTTGTGTGCTGAAATCCACATACATGTGTGCTGGATCTAAACACACATAAATACAAGAGCCCTTCCAGGACCTTTGAAGGTTCTCCAATATAGTTAAAGACTTAGAATTTTCATACAGCCCAAGACCCACTGTGGTCTTAATCCACCCATGTATGATGACAGAATTTACCCGTCGCCACATCATGTGCAGTTTTTTTGTATTCTTCAATAAATGTATTATATTTCATTATTTTCTGAAATTCTTTTCTTCTTGTTTTAATAGGAAATTGTCTTATCTACTTAATCTTTTATCAATACATTGTTAAGTATTCCTAAGGAAAAGGGTTTAGGCTGCATTCACACTGATGTTTGCCTGCACGGCTAAGGCACAATGGTGCCATGTTGACCCCTCTCCATAGCAATGCTTTGGGTAATGGTTGTAACAAGGGGGAAGATAGGACACCGGATGTCCTATCTTTTTCCCGTGTACGGAGCGGTACGGTGCCATGCGTGTGCAGCACCATATCGCTCCGTGCGGCCATTTGCCGTCTATGGCGGTGTATGTACGGCCGCAAGCTTGCCGCCGTACATACGTACCCCATAAGGTAGTATGAATGCAGCCTTATTGTGAGTTGTGGCCCTTTATAATGGGCTGATAATTGGCATCTCCTAATTTTAGGGCTCCTAGGATGCACAGACCTTACAGACCATAGAGGCAGACCGGCTACAATGGGCTCATCTAGAAGACAACATTGCAGCCTGAGCAGTCAAGCCAAGACCTATATGAGTTCATTTTACAGTCAATGCTAATTAATTGTGTCACAGCTTTCACACTTAATGTTAAAATCACAGTTAATATATAAGTTGTCATGTTCTATGTTACCATACTGGGCACCGCGTGTGTATAAATCGAGCCACTCGACTATTGAATATGCATTGAAGCGATTGTGTGAGCTCCATGTAACAGTTATTGACAGCATGTAACACGGTGACAGCATACATTAGAACGTCTACACCTAATTGCCCTATTATTTTATTATTTTTTTAGGAGTGTGGCCCTGGTAAATTTTTCATGAAGCATTTGTGAGATTCACATATGCTATACTATAGTAGCTGCTACTCTATTTATAGATGTGACAAACATATCCCAATGTTTGGAAGCTTGCGCTGTGTTAGCTCTTCAACTTGGCCATCGCTTCAATCTCCTCAACTTCCGCTATTCATACCAGTTGCTGTATTTAAGGGTGAGAGATTTTTGTGGTATTCAAATATACCTTAACTTGGATTTTCCAGGAATATGGAAAACTCCCAGGGGACTGGATGGGCAAAAAATATACATACTTACACCTGTTGCAGTGTACCACAGGCCTACACTCAGTTGGAAGTTCTGGAGGGATCACAGGACCTGCTTCGGCCAATGAATTACATCTGCGGACCCAAGGACAACATAAGAAGTACTTGCTTTGGCCAATGAGGTGCATCATCAGAACCCAAGAACAACATAAAAAGTGGAATGTCTAATGGGTTACATGAAGCACGTTCCCTGACCCTAGAGTTTCCAGCCAGATTCAGGCATGAAAATCAACAAAACAGGTGAAATTCAGGAATCTTGAACCGTTACCCAGATAAGTATACATTCTTTTTTTCCCCACCCAGGCCCACTACTCTAGTTCTTTTCCTTATTCCTGGAAAACCTATATAACAAGGGTTAAATATGAGCTGTATGAACTATTAATCTATTTAAAGAGAGATACCATTTACACAAATTGGACATTTATGTAACATATCCAAACTGCTCATACTAACCATGCTACTTAGTGTAAATTGCTGTCATAAAACATTAGTGACTTTTTCTCAATTTTTCCTGAATTTAAATGATTTTTTTTTTCAAATATACAGTGGGTAAGGAAAGTATTCAGACCCTTTTAAACATTCTTTTTTTGCTCATTATTTGTACACTCTGCACCCCATCTTGACAGAAAAAATCTATTAAACAAGAATAACCTAAATATCACATGGTCATAAATATTCATATAATGTGACACTCACATGCTGTTGATTTCCTTCTGATACTCCTTCAGATGGTTGTACTCCTTCATTGGAGTCCAGCTGTGTTTAATTAAACTGATTGGACTTGATTAGGAAAGGAACATAAGACCTCACAGTGCATGTCAGAGCACATGAGAATCATGAGGCCTAAGGAACTGCCCAAGGAGATCAGAGACAGAATTGTGGCAAGACACAGATCTGGCCAAGCTTACAAAATAATTTATGCAGCACTCATGGTTCCTAAGAGCACAGTGGGCTCCATAATCCTTAAATGGAGGAAATTTGGGATGACCACAACACTTTCTTGATCTGGCCATCCATCCAAATTAAAAAATTGTGGGAGAAGAGCCTTGGTGAGAGAGGTAAAGAATAATCCCAAGATCACTGTGGCTGAGCTTCAAAGTTCAAGTAGGGGGATTAGAAAAAGTTCCACAAAGTCAACCATCACTGCAGCCTCCACCAGTCGAGGCTTTATGGCAGAGTGTGCTGACGGAAGCCACATATGAAAGCCACATTCATTGTACAAAAAAACACATGAAGACTATGAGAAAAAAAAGATTATCTGGTCTGATAAGACAAAGATTGAACTTTTTGGTGTTAATTCTAAGCAGTACGTTTGGAGAAAACCAGGCACTGCTCATCTCCTTCCAAATATAAACCCAATAGGGAAACATGGTGGAGGCAGCATCATTTTATGGGGGTGTTTTTCAGCTGCAGGGACAGGACGACTGGTTATAATCAAAGGAAAGATGTATGCAACCAAGTACGGAGAAATCCTGGATGAAAACCTCTTTCAGAGTGAAGTGGACCTCAGACTGGGCTAAAGGCTCACCTTCAAACGAGACAATGACCCCAAGCCCATAACTAAAATAACAAAGCAGAGGCTTCAGAACAACTATGTGACCATTCCTGACTGGCCTAGCCCAACCCGGACCTAATCCCAATTAAACCCTCTTTAGAAGCTTGAAAATGGTTTCCACCAACATTCATTATTCAACTGAGGGAACTGTAGAGAATATATAAGAAAGAATGGCAGAGGATCCCCAAATCCAGTTGTGAAAACTTATTGCAACATTTCCAAGAAGATTCCTGGCTCCACTAGCTCCAAAGCTGCTTCTACCCAATACTGAGCAAAGGGTCTAGATACTTATGACCATGTGACCAGTTTTTCTTGTTTAATAAATTACCAAAAATATCTCCATTTCAGTTTTTTTTCAAGATGGGGTACAGACAGTAGATTATTTTTTTTTTTTGGCATGTTAAGCTTAACAATTCTTACTGTTTAAATAACAAATCCGAATCATAAAAAAAAAATATTTTTTATATTTCTTTATTCATATTTTAACCAATAAATGACAACACATTTGCGATTTTAATTTTAAATAATTATGCGTTTCTTTTTATAAATATTTGTTTAAATAATGGATTGAAGCGGAGTACATTTAAAAAAAAGTTATATAAAAATATCATTATAAATAAAAAATAATTACAAATAATTTAAACAATTATTATAAATTTATTATAATTATGTATTATAAAATTGGATGTTTTTTCTACTGGATTAGAGAAAATTAGTTTGTTTATTAAATTTCGGGAGTAACATTTTACGTGTGCATTAAATTTTCGGCTTTAAATAGATATATTATATAATTGAATCAAATAGAGTCAAATTCAATGTAATAAAAAAATGTAACATTTGTTAAAATGCAAAAATTTTATACATTTACAAAAATGTTTGCAATGCCTAATAGAGGATAGAGTATATTAATATAGATTTCATTAAATATGGTCTGTAAAACAACTGATAAGCATCAATGGCTCCTACCCTTTTACCCATATTGATGGGTAATCTTTTACCTCTTTTAACTCATCCATATTAATGGACAGAAATATGAATCGATCTGAAACGAACCACTTGGCATTTGGAGTGCTAACTTTTTGTATTTGATTATTTTGCTAACAGGTCTCTTCCTCTGCCCTCCATTCCCTCCCCTTCAAAACACAAAAGCAATTAACAAATAACCTGTTTTAACCCTGGACATCTGCCTGCTAGATTTTAGGCCTAATTTCCCCTTTTTTGTCCTTGTCAAGAGCTTGTGAATAGTGTCAGGTCCGGATTTAAGGCAGAGTTCCCAGCTCAGGCTGTGCAAGTTGTCTTTAGCTTTTATTCCTAGAACAAAAGCACTAACAGGTTTGACAAAGAAGGTTTTTCTGTTCCAGAGGAGAGAAACTCATGTTTAGACCCCAGGCAACCAACTTGGGCTTGTTTGGCTTCCATTCTCCTTCCATACAAGGGCAAAAGGAGTCTTGAAGAATGCGTGTATTCTGCTGATGTCCCATTCAGATATCCCCCTGGGAAGTCACACCTTGAGCTGTCATCAGCTGCAGATATGCGGGCCTCTTGAGACTGTCCTGAAACCTGGGTGCAATGATAAACAATACACTGAAATAGCTTCTAATTAAAGAAACCCTGGAAACATCATTATTTCTATTTGATAGCGTCTTTAAGCCATCTATTCCGAGATCCTGTTGTGTATTGAAACCACAATCAGATTCCTTTAATAATTTACTGCCTACACATGCACCTCAATATTATAACACGCTTAATACATTAGATACAATTTATAATACAAATTGAAGCCCTATAGGATTTTTTCTCGTTGAACGTTGTGGCTCTAAATTATAGAAATAAGCCCTAAATACCAATACACTTTCATTTGGAATTTTTGGACCCCTCACACAATCACGTAATGAAGCCCTGTTAATTCACAACTACTATCCGAGTGGCATTGTGTGAGGGGTCCAAAAATTCCAAAGGAAAGTGTATTGGTATTTAGGGCTTGTTACTATAATTTAAACTGTATCAGTATCCTCAGGATGTCAATACAGTCTTTCCGAATCTCTAAACTATTATTATTTCCCATTGGTGTTGTTTATGTAAATATTATTATTACTATAATAAACAATTATAAAATTAATAGGCAAAGTTTACTTTTATGTACTTTTTATGAACTGTTGGGTTTTTTTTTGGGGGGGGCACATAGGACTGTTTGTTTAATGCATTTGTGTATTTACTTTTGAACTATAGTATCCATTTTTTTGTAAAACTTCTTTGTTTATTGTATAAGGTCATTCATTATTATATATGTAAAATGTGAACTCTTTTTAAAAAAATGTAATTTCTTGAGATACAATAGATATGTGTATATAGCCGTTCATGTGGTATACAGTGATATTGGTGAATTTTTCATGGGGTATTGAAGCAGTTATTATTGTTGGAGGGATGGGTACAGATTTAAGATTGGGCTACATAGATTTGTGCTTCTGTCCATAAACAGATGTCCATAGACTCGACAAATTTAGCCCATAAACCACCCTAGCTCAAGACAATCATTCTATCTATGGTCCCTATTGGGAACAATTCATGAATTTATTAGGAAAATGTATCAGACGCATTACAAAGTTGATGGTTAATGGTGTGATTATCGAATGTATTTGGCGTTCTGATGAGTCCTGATGGGGAATTTGCTGTGAAGCACGTTCACACATCAGATTTTTCAGGAGGCAATCAAGTGTGTGTAAAATCGCTTGCCTTGCCACAGTTGTTTCCTTGACATGTTAATCCGAAACAATCCAGGTAGAAGAATAATCAGAACATTTTTTTTAACAAATACTGATATAGATATTTATGGTTTTATGGATGATTTATAGAAAAATGTCTATAACAGGCTCCGTGCCCATATTTCACGTATTCCATGCAATACTTGCCACATACCCAAGTCACATCTACAATAGGTGTAATGTTTCTATCATGAAGGCTACACACAGGTCACATAGTGACATTTTATGAAAGATGGAAGCTCATTCTGACTACATCTATCACTACCGAACACCCTTTATATTTTATTTGGCGCGGTAGAACATTTACATATTTTGTATGGGGAGTGGGGATAAAGTTACCATCACCATTAGTTACTGACATCTCCACACATAAAAAGATTGAAGATTGACATGTTGAAAATCACTGGCTAAAATCCTTTTTGGACGTGACCTGCATTGACATCTGCCATTGACTGTGAGTCGAGAAACCCCCAAAAGATAAATGTAAGCCCAAGATCACTTCTACTGAAGATGTCTATAGAAACATATGAATGATGAGTTCAAGTCCTATTACCACTGACTAAAAAAAACTAAGAGTTCAGTTTTTCTAGTGTGAGTTTTTTTTTAAAAACTATTAGTTTTTTATTTATTATTTTTTTAAATGCCCTTGCTCAAAAACTTGAGCATCTCCTTCACTTGGAATTTGAGCATCTGATACGAAATTTCCAAAGAAGCTCCAAAGTCATATAGTCAAATAGCCGCACCTCTCAATTGTTGTGGAGGTAGCATTAAGGGGAAAATACACCAGTACAAGCCTTGATAAATCCCTCCATGGATTATTATTTAAGAAATACATTGTAGTATAATGTGACATCTTTGGCTGAGTTGAGCAGAACACAATTTTTATAAACCCAGATAAGAACCCCCACCAGTAACAACAGTATTTAAAGTACTTCCATTTTGAGGAGGATCGGCATTCCCGTTAATGTCATTGAGTGTGATGATTCTCCCCAGTTGCTGGCTACCTGCGCTGCCAGCATGGTAGTGCCAATGCGCGCGGCCACAGTGATTTAGGCGCCTTTGCTAGCAGCATTTAAACAGTTAACACCCGCTATTGGTGCCAGCCGGGTGTTACTGGTGGGGCTTCAGGTCTAGGACTTTAAAACAGTGGGGGGGAGGGGTTTGATCCAAAACTGGACCCTAATTTCTACTGAAGTCTGTGGTCAAGTCTTAGTGACCCAAAGCTGTAGAATTTGGAACTTAGTGGTTTGGGTCTGCTCAACGGTATACGGTTATATTATCTAGACTCTATGTGGCTGGATTATGGCAACATGGCCTCTATATCACATGGTTGCATCATGCCAGTTAAAATTACAAAAAAATTTCTTAGAATAAAAAAATTTGTATCTTTTTTTTTTTTTTTTTACAAATTTGTCCCTAAAAAGAATATCTTAAATTAGGAGCTGTAAAAATACCCCCCTCATCGATCACTCAAGACAGTTTTAATGACCAGCGATGATTTTAAAAATGATCTAAAACCCAAATCTATAAAAATCAAAACTAGCAAATATACAACAAATCCTAATGAATCTTCCCTAGCATGTTCCTGATATCCTTTGTCTTTCCATCTTTCTCTATCCTTAGAACTAAGTCTAATAATTTTCCAATACAGGCGGTCCCCTACTTAAGAACACTCGACTTACATACGAGGCCTAGTTACAAACGGACCTCTGGATATTGGTAATTTATTGTACTTTAGCCCTAGGCTACAATAATCAGCTGTAACAGTTATCACAGGTGTCTGTAATGAAGCTTTATGGTTAATCCT
Organism: Engystomops pustulosus; assembly: GCA_019512145.1. Lineage (NCBI taxonomy): Eukaryota > Metazoa > Chordata > Amphibia > Anura > Leptodactylidae > Engystomops > Engystomops pustulosus. The sequence goes on from CM033647.1 coordinate 18,424,374, forward strand.
GGTTCTTATGAGAACACAACATTTTTAAAATCCAATTGTCACAGAGACCAAAAAAGTTCTGGCTGGGATTACAATGATAAAATATACAGTTCTGACTTAAATACAAATTCAACTTAAGAACAAACCTACAGACCCTATCTTGTATGTAACCCGGGGACTGCCTGGTACTTGAGAAAGTTTATAATCCAGCATTATGGCAGATTATAGGATATTTTTTATTACATTTTTTATATTTTTATTTGAGATATTATCATTATACTTTTAACTAGTGAACATGCAACCTTTTTTCTCCCTTACTTATTATCTCTCCCATCAGATCTAAGTTTTCTATAAAATATTCTGAGCCACAAACTGTCTAAAATTAGCCTTGGTGAGGATTTTACATGCATCTTGCGTAGTCTGTAGGTAATCTACTTCATTGCGGAGGGGGGGGGATGCCATTATATTTAGTAACACATCACTTGTGGGAAAGATCTGAAAAAGGAATACAAACCATTTAAGCAAAAGGTCCATTGGTTAAATAAATAAATCCACATAAAGCGGTCACATTTTGACGTAAATTTCCTGCTATCAGCCATGGGGGCCATTGCCTCTTTAAACAAACAATGTTCTCAGATGAAAAATGACATTTTATTTGTCCCTTCCCTCTCTTAGAAACCTCTAGAGCCTTCCTACCTAGGCCTGGAAAGAGTACAGCAATGACTCTGGCCATAGGAGAATAGCTGCGGATACCGATCCCACATTATTCCTGTGGTTTCTCCGAGCGGCACCGGCGCTAACAAATCATCACAATGAAATTTGTTCCAGTAATTATTAATTAGTCATTGGTTCTACAAAATCCTTTTTTGTTAGATGTCAATATTATCCTGAGAACATCCCTTATATTAAGTCTGATAACGCGCTGAACAGACCTAATGACTTCAATAGAGAATAGATCAGGTCCAGAGCCTCAGCCCTTGCAGGCAGGACTCACGCAATGGAGCATTCATTACCCCCTAAAAGGTGTTCTCCAAGTTTACGCCTCATTCTTAAAGCTATTCATCCTGAGGGTTTCTCCCATGCTGTGCCTATGGGAAAAATCCCTGCTGAATGGGCACCCACTGGCTGTATATTCTATATCTCCAGGCCCGGGATCAGGAGGGGGGAGAGTCAGGAGTTATTGTTATGACTCCATGCTTCTCTTTGTGTGCTCGGCCTTATCTGGTGCTAAGAAGATGAAGTGACAGGGGAGCAAAATCATACAGGCCCCATAAAGACGAGGCGACGGGAAAGGGGGCAAAATAGCATCGCACGTCAGCGCTTAACTCTAATGCATCCAACCTGTCGCTTGTAACGGGAAATACGGATGTGTTTAGTATTATGCACTTTAAGATCAATTCATAGATAGATTGATAGATAGATAGATAGATAGATAGATAGATAGGAGATAGATAGATAGATAGATAGATAGATAGATAATTGATAGATAGATAATATTCTGTATGGGGAGTGGGGATAAAGTTCCATCACCCCTTAGTTACTGACATCTCCACAAATAAAAGATTGAAGATTGACATGTTGAAAATCACTGGCTAAAATCTTTTTGGACGTGACCTGCATTGACATCTGCCATTGACTGTGAGTCGAGAAAACCCCAAAAGATAAATGTAAGCCCAAGATCATTCTATGAAGATGTCTATAGAAACATATGAATGATGAGTTCAAGTCTATACCACTGACTAAAAAAAACTAAGAGTTCAGTTTTTCTAGTGTGAGGTTTTTTAAAAACTATTAGTTTTTTATTTATTATTTTTTAAATGCCCTTGCTCAAAAACTTGAGCATCTCCTTCAACTGGAATTTGAGCATTGATACGAAATTTCCAAAGAAGCTCCAAAGTCATATAGTCAAATAGCCGCACCTCTCAATTGTTGTGGAGGTAGCATTAAGGGAAAATACACCAGTAAAAGCCTTGATAAATCCCTCCATGGATTATATTTAAGAAATACATTGTAGTAAATGTGACATCTTTGGCTGAGTTGAGCAGAACACAATTTTTATAAACCCAGATAAGAACCCCACCAGTACAACAGTATTTAAAGTACTTCATTTTGAGGAGATCGGCATTCCCGTAATGTCATGAGGTGTGATTCTCCAGTTGCTGGCTACCTGCGCTGCCAGCATGGTAGTGCCAATGCGCGCGGCCACAGTGATTTAGGCGCCTTTGCTAGCAGCATTTAAAAGTTAACACCCGCTATTGGGCCAGCGGGTGTTACTGGTGGGCTTCAGGTCTAGGACTTTAAAACAGTGGGGGGGGAGGGGTTTGATTCAAAACTGGACCCTAATTTCTACTGAAGTCTGTGGTCAAGTCTTAGTGACCCAAAGCTGTAGAGTTTTGGAATTAGCGGTTTGGGTCTGCTCAACGGTATACGGTTATATTATCTAGACTCTATGTGGCTGGATTATGGCAACATGGCCTCTAATTACATGGTTGCATCATGCAGTTAAATTACAAAAAAATTTCTTAGAATAAAAAAATTTGTATCTTTTTTTTTTTTTTTTTTTTACAAATTTGTCCCTAAAAGAATATCTTAAATTAGGAGCTGTAAAAATACCCCCTCATCGATCACTCAAGACATTTTTAATGCCCAGCGATGATTTTAAAAATGATCTAAAACCCAAATCTAAAAATCAAAACTAGCAAATATACAACAAATCCTAATGAATCTTCCCTAGCATGTTCCTGATATCCTTTGTCTTCTCATCTTTTCTATCCTTAGAAACTAAGTCTAATAATTTTCCATACAGACGGTCCCCTACTTAAGAAATCGACTTACATACGACCCTAGTTACAAAAGGACCTCTGGATATTGGTAATTTTGTCTTAGTCCTAGGTACAATAATCAGCTATAACAGTTATCACAGGTGCCTGTAATGAAGATTTATTATTAATCCTGGTTCTTATGACAACCCAACATTTTTAAAATCCAATTGTCACAGAGACCAAAAAGTTCTGGCTGGGATTACAATGATAAAATATACAGTTCTGACTTACATACAAATTCAACTTAAGAACAAACCTACAGACCCTATCTTGTATGTAACCGGGGACTGCCTGGTACTTGAGAAAGTTTTAATCCAGCATTATGGCAGATATTAGGATATTTTTTATTACATTTTTTATTTTTATTTGAGATATTATCATTATCTTTAACTAGTGAACATGCACCTTTTCTCCCTTACTTATTATCTCTCCCATCAGATCTAAGTTTTCTATAAAATATTCTGAGCCATAAACTGTCTAAAATTAGCCTTGGTGAGGATTTAACATGCTCTTGGGTAGTCTGTAGGTAATCTACTTCATTGCGGAGGGGGGGGGATGCCATTATATTTAGGAACACATCACTGTGGGAAAGATCTGAAAAAGGAATACAAACCATTTAAGCAAAAGGTCCATTGGTTAAATAAATAAATTCACATAAAGCGGTCACATTTTGAACGTAAATTTCCTGCTATCAGCCATGGGGGCCATTGCCTCTTTAAACAAACAATGTTCTCAGATGAAAAATGACATTTTATTTGTCCCTTCCCTCTCTTAGAAACCTCTAGAGCCTTCCTACCTAGGCCGGAAAGAGCTCAGCATGACTCTGGCCATAGGAGAATAGCTGCGGTACCGATCCCACTATTTCCTGTGGTTTCTCTGAGCGGACACGCGCTAACAAATCATCACAATGAAATTTGTTCAGTAATTATTAATTAGTCATTGGTTCTACAAGATCCTTTTTGTTAGATGTCAATATTATCCTGAGAATCCCTTAATTAAGTCTGATAACGCGCTGAACGACCTAATGACTTCAATAGAGAATAGATCAGGTCCAGAGCCTCAGCCCTTGCAGGCAGGACTCACGCAATGGAGCATTCATTACCCCCTAAAAGGGTTCTCCAGTTTACGCCTCATCTAAAGCTTTATCCTGAGGGTTTCATGCTGTGCCTATGGGAAAAATCCCTGCGAATGGGCAACCCACTGGCTGTATATTCTATATCTCCAGGCCCGGGATCAGGAGGGGGGAGAGTCAGGAGTTATTGTTATGACTCCATGCTTCTCTGTGTGCTCGGCCTTATCTGGTGCTAAGAAGATGAAGTGACAGGGAGCAAAATCATACAGGCCCCATAAAGACGAGGCTACGGGAAAGGGGGCAAAATAGCATCGCACGTCAGCGCTTAACTCTAATGCATCCAACCTGTCGCTTGTAACGGGAAATACGAATGTGTTTAGTATTGCACTTTAAGATCAATTCATAGATAGATTGATAGATAGATGATAGATGATAGATAGTAGATAGATAGAGATGATAGATAGATAGATAGATAGATAGATAGATAGATAGATAGATAGATGGAGGATAGGGTATATATGGTGCAGGAAAGATAGATAGATAGATAGATAGATAGATAGATAGATAGATAGATAGATAGATAGATAGATAATTGATAGATAGATAGATAGATAGATAGGAGATAGATAGATAGATAGATAGATAATAGAAATAGATAGTAATGATAGATAGATGAAGATAGATAGATAGATAGCGAAGATGATAGATAATTGATAGATAGATAGATAGAATAGATAGATAATTGATAGATAGACATAGATAGTAGATGATAGATAGATAGATGATAGATAGATATAGATAGACAGATAGATGATAGATAGATGATAGATAGATAGATGATGATAGACAGACAGATAGATAGATGATAGATAGATAGACTAGATAATCGATAGTAACTGATAGATAATTGATGATAGATAGATAGATAGTAGATATGATGACGATAGATAGATAGATAGAGATAGATAGATAGGATAGTCGATGATAGTTTATTAGATACATCTGAAGATAGAAAAAATTATTTTTTAGATTGTTACGGATATATTAGCATGTAGGTAGGTAGATAGGTAGGTAGGTAGGTTAATAACCAGACAATGCGAGTCTCCCTATCTATTTGTCCTAGAGCAGAACAATCCAGCAGTATGGGCCGGATCCGCGTGGCTGTACACGGCAGCTATTATACATGTCTGTATGGAAGGTTTTGTGGTGCAGCAGAATGTGACTGAGATAAGAGGTAATTACAGGAACACATTGTACAGGATGACAGGATGAGGCAGCGGGAGAATAGCAAGTAGGGAGCAGATCACAAGGTGCAATCCTCTTACATGTTACTATACGCTGCGGCAGGTGCACCCTATGCAACTGTTGTGCCACATTTCCATAAGGCAACTATGGCTGCGCTGGGGTGGTGCCGTACTATGCTAGCTAGTAATGCCAAATGTCCACATTACATAGATTAGCATTGCAGTGTGTCCATGTACACACACAGTCCTGGATTGTACAGATGTACAGAATGGAGGTGCAGTGCAATACATGGGGTGTTGTGGGGTCTGCAGGGGGAGCTCGGGTTGGATGCATCTCTCTACTATAAATCCTGTTGTGCATTGGAGGAGAAGATTTGAAAATAGAAAGATGTAGGGGATGAGACTCCTCCGCCCGCAGCCGCCACATCTCATGTGCTGGAGGTAATTATTAGTGATCAGCCCCTTCATTACCCACCGATATGACACACCCCTCCTGCTGCACTGTACAAACAAACAAACATACTCACATAGCCTGAGGGGGGGGGGGGGGCATACACCTACCTGCATCATGTGAATCATATACATACACCACCTCTACTACAAGAGTATAGGACCATAATAGATCACACCCTACCTGCATCATGTGATATCATATATATACACCTACCTGTACTACAAGACGTCATATATATACACCTACCTGCATCATGTGATGATATATCCTACTCGTACCACTTACCTGCATAATGTGATATCATATATATCACATACCTGTACTACAAGACGTCATAATATACACCTACCTGCATCATGTGATATCATATATATACACCTACCTGTACTACAAGAGTGCATATATATACACATACCGCATCATGTGATATCATATATATCACCTACCTCTACTACAAGACGTCTATATATACACCTACGCTCATGTGTGAATCCTATAATACACCTACCGTACTACAAGACGTCATATATATACACTACTCTTCAGTGATTCATATATATACACCTACCTGTACTACAAGACGTCATATATATACACCTACCTGCATCATGTGACATCATACATATACCACTTACCTGCATCATGTGATATCATTTATATACACCTACCTGTACTACAAGACGTCATATATATACACCTACCTGCATCATGTGATATCATATATATACACCTACCTGTACTACAAGACGTCATACATATACTACTTACCTGCGTCATGTGATATCATATATATACACCCACCTGTACTTCAAGACGTCATATATATACACCTACCTGCATCATGTGATATCATATATATACACCTACCTGTACTACAAGACGTCATATATATACATCTACCTGCATCATGTGATATCATACATGTACCACTACCTGCATCACATGAAATCATACATATACCAATTACCTGTATCATGTGATATCATATCTACACCACTTACCTGCATCACGTGACTCATACATATACCACTTACCTGCACCACACGACATCATACATTACCACTTACTGATCACATGACACATCATACCATATAATACCAGCATGTATCGTGTCATCAGATACACTTACATGTACCATATGCAATCATGCATATACATTTACCTATCATGAGACATCATACATGTACACCTACCTCAGTGGTGGCGAACCTATGGCACGGGTGCCAGAGGTGGCACTCGGAACACTCTCTGTGGGCACCCAGGCCATCACCCCAGACAGGCTCAAAACCTTCTCCTGCAGTCCTTGGCACCCAGGACATGCTGTGATCAGGGCTATTTTAAAGCTACACATCCTAAGCAGCCTGGGACTACAGGAGAAGCAAGAAGGTGCAGACAGGTTGCGTTTATATTGTAGTCCTGTCTGGGCCCCCTTCATCCTGTTCAGGGACCTGGAAGGAAGCTACAATGATAATCTGAATTTCTCCTCTTTCTCTGCAACTTTTTGGTGTCATCAGGACGCTGATACAATTAAAAGCCATGACAAAACAGGTAGCGGACCTGTACCACTTAAATTGCTATGTTGACACTTTGACATTAAATAAGTAGGTTTAGTTCTGTCATATATATACACCTACCTGCATCATGTGATATCATATATATACACCTACCTGTACTACAAGATGTACACAAGAGTTGCATATATATACACATACTGGCATCATGTGGATATCATATATATAACCTACCTTTACTACAAGACGTCTATAATACACCTACCGCATCATGTGATATCTTATAATACACCTACCGGTACTACAAGACGTCAGTATATATACACTACTGCTCAGTGATATCATATTATACACCTACCTGTACTACAAGACGTCATATATATCACCTACCTGCATCATGTGACACATAATATACCACTTACCTGACATCATGTGATATCATTTATATACACCTACCTGTACTACAAGACGTAATATATATACACCTACCTGCATCATGTGATATCATATATATACACCTACCTGTACTACAAGACGTCAATACAATATACTACTACCTGCGTCATGTGATATCATATATATACACCACCTGTACTTCAAGGCGTCATATATATAACACCACCTGCATCATGTGATACATATATATACACCCAACCTGTACTACAAGACGTCATATATATACATCTACCTGCATCATGTGATATCATACATGTACCACTTACCTGCATCACATGAAATCATACATATACCACATTACCTGTATCATGTGATATCATATCTACACCACTTACCTGCATCACGTGACATCATACATATACCACTTACACTGCACCACACGACATCATACATCTACCACTTACTGCATCACATGACACATCATACCATATACATACCAGCATGTATCGTGTCATCAGATACACTTACATGTACCATATGCAATCATGCATATACATTTACCTATCATGAGACATCATACATGTACACCTACCTCAGTGGTGGCGAACCTATGGCACGGGTGCCAGAGGTGGCACTCGGAACACTCTCTGTGGGCACCCAGGCCATCACCCCAGACAGGCTCAAAACCTTCTCCTGCAGTCCTTGGCCACCCAGGACATGCTGTGATCAGGGCTATTTTAAAGCTACACATCCTAAGCAGCCTGGGACTACAGGAGAAGCAAGAAGGTGCAGACAAGGTTGCGTTTATTATTGTAGTCCTGTCTGGGCCCACTCTTCATCCTGTTCAGGGGACCTGGAAGGAAGCTACAATGATAATCTGAATTTCTCCTCTTTCTCTGCAACTTTTTGGTGTCATCAGGACGCTGATACAATTAAAAGCCATGACAAAACAGGTAGCGGACTGTACCACTTAATTGCTATGTTGACACTTTGCACATTAAATAAGTAGGTTTAGTTCTCCTGTACTACAAGACGTCATATATATACACCTACCTGCATCATGTGACATCATACATATACCACTTACCTGCATCATGTGATATCATTTATATACACCTACCTGTACTACAAGACGTCATATATATACACCTACCTGCATCATGTGAAATATTCTGTATGGGGAGTGGGGATAAAGTTCCATCACCCCTAGTTACTGACATCTCCACATAAAAGATTGAAGATTGACATGTTGAAAATCACTGGCTAAAATCTTTTTGGACGTGACCTGCATTGACATCTGCCATTGACTGTGAGTCGAGAAAACCCCAAAGATAAATGTAAGCCCAAGATCATTCTATGAAGATGTCTATAGAAACATATGAATGATGAGTTCAAGTCTATACCAACTGACTAAAAAAAACTAAGAGTTCAGTTTTTCTAGTGTGAGGTTTTTTAAAAACTATTAGTTTTTTATTTATTATTTTTTAAATGCCCTTGCTCAAAAACTTGAGCATCTCCTTCACTGGAATTTGAGCATTGATACGAAATTTCCAAAGAAGCTCCAAAGTCATATAGTCAAATAGCCGCACCTCTCAATTGTTGTGGAGGTAGCATTAAGGGAAAATACACCAGTACAAGCCTTGATAAATCCCTCCATGGATTATTTTAAGAAATACATTGTAGTAAATGTGACATTTTGGCTGAGTTGAGCAGAACACAATTTTTATAAACCCAGATAAAGAACCCCACCAGTAACAACAGTATTTAAAGTACTTCATTTTGAGGAGATCGGCATTCCCGTAATGTCATTGAGGTGTGATTCTCCAGTTGCTGGCTACCTGCGCTGCCAGCATGGTAGTGCCAATGCGCGCGGCCACAGTGATTTAGGCGCCTTTGCTAGCAGCATTTAAAAGTAACACCCGCTATTGGGCCAGCGGGTGTTACTGGTGTGGCTTCAGTCTAGGACTTTAAACAGTGGGGGGGGAGGGGTTTGATTCAAAATGGACCCTAATTTCTACTGAAGTCTGTGGTCAAGTCTTAGTGACCCAAAGCTGTAGAGTTTTGGAATTAGCGGTTTGGGTCTGCTCAACGGTATAGGTTATATTATCTAGACTCTATGTGGCTGGATTATGGCAAATGGCCTCTAATTACATGGTTGCATCATGCAGTTAAATTACAAAAAAATTTCTTAGAATAAAAAAATTTGTATCTTTTTTTTTTTTTTTTTTTTACAAATTTGTCCTAAAAGAATATCTTAAATTAGGAGCTGTAAAATACCCCCTCATCGATCACTCAAGACATTTTTAATGCCCAGCGATGATTTTAAAAATGATCTAAAACCCAAATCTAAAAATCAAAACTAGCAAATATACAACAAATCCTAATGAATCTTCCCTAGCATGTTCCTGATATCCTTTGTCTTTCTCATCTTTTCTATCCTTAGAACTAAGTCTAATAATTTTCCATACAGACGGTCCCCTACTTAAGAAAATCGACTTACATACGACCCTAGTTACAAAAGGACCTCTGGATATTGGTAATTTTGTCTTAGTCCTAGGTACAATAATCAGCTATAACAGTTATCACAGGTGCCTGTAATGAAGTTTATTATTAATCCTGGTTCTTAGACAACCCAACATTTTTAAAATCCATTGTCACAGAGACCAAAAAGTTCTGGCGTGGGATTACAATGATAAAATATACAGTTCTGACTTACATACAAATTCAACTTAAGAACAAACCTACAGACCCTATCTTGTATGTAACCGGGGACTGCCTGGTACTGAGAAAGTTTTAATCCAGCATTATGGCAGATATTAGGATATTTTTTATTACATTTTTATATTTTTATTTGAGATATTATCATTATACTTTAAACTAGTGAACATGCACCTTTTCTCCCTTACTTATTATCTCTCCCATCAGATCTAAGTTTTCTATAAAATATTCTGAGCCATAAACTGTCTAAAATTAGCCTTGGTGAGGATTTAACATGCATCTTGCGTAGTCTGTAGGTAATCTACTCATTGCGGAGGGGGGGGGATGCCATTATATTTAGTGAACACATCACTGTGGGAAAGATCTGAAAAAGGAATACAACCATTTAAGCAAAAGGTCCATTGGTTAAATAAATAAATTCACATAAAGCGGTCACATTTTGAACGTAAATTTCCTGCTATCAGCCATGGGGGCCATTGCCTCTTTAAACAAACAATGTTCTCAGATGAAAAATGACATTTTATTTGTCCCTTCCCTCTCTTAGAAACCTCTAGAGCCTTCCTACCTAGGCCTGGAAAGAGCTCAGCATGACTCTGGCCATAGGAGAATAGCTGCGGTACCGATCCCACTATTTCCTGTGGTTTCTCTGAGCGGCCGCGCTAACAAATCATCACAATGAAATTTGTTCAGTAATTATTAATTAGTCATTGGTTCTACAAGATCCTTTTTGTTAGATGTCAATATTATCCTGAGCAATCCCTTAATTAAGTCTGATAACGCGCTGACGACCTAATGACTTCAATAGAGAATAGATCAGGTCCAGAGCCTCGCCCTTGCAGGCAGGACTCACGCAATGGAGCATTCATTACCCCACTAAAAGGGGTTCTCCAGTTTACGCCTCATCTTAAAGCTTTATCCTGAGGGTTTCATGCTGTGCCTATGGGAAAAATCCCTGCGAATGGGACCCACTGGCTGTATATTCTATATCTCCCAGGCCCGGGATCAGGAGGGGGGAGAGTCAGGAGTTATTGTTATGACTCCATGCTTCTCTGTGTGCTCGCCTTATCTGGTGCTAAGAAGATGAAGTGACAGGGAGCAAAATCATACAGGCCCCATAAAGACGAGGCTACGGGAAAGGGGGCAAAATAGCATCGCACGTCAGCGCTTAACTCTAATGCATCCAACCGTCGCTTGTAACGGGAAATACGAATGTGTTTAGTATTGCACTTTAAGATCAATTCATAGATAGATTGATAGATAGATGATAGATGATAGATAGTAGATTAGATGAGATGATAGATAGATAGATAGATAGATAGATAGATAGATAGATAGATAGATGGAGGATAGGGTATTATGGTGCAGGAAAGATAGATGATATCATAGATAATAGATAGATAGATAGATGAGTAGATAGATAATTGATAGATGACTAGATAGACTAGATGGAGTAGATAGATAGATAGAATAGATAATGAATAGATAGATAATGATAGATAGATGAAGATAGATAGCTAGATAGCGAGATGATAGATAATTGATAGATAGATAGATAGAATAGATAGATAATTGATAGATAGACATAGATAGTAGATAGATAGATAGATAGATAGTAGATAGATATTAGATAGACAGATAGATGATAGATAGATCGATAGATAGATAGATGATGATAGACAGACAGATAGATAGATGATAGATAGATAGACTAGATAATCGATAGTAACTGATAGATAATTGATGATAGATAGATAGATAGTAGATATGATGACCGATAGATAGATAGATAGAGATAGATAGATAGGATAGTCGATAGATAGGTTTATTAGATTACATCGAAGATAGAAAAAATTATTTTTTAGATTGTTACGGATATATTAGCATGTAGGTAGGTAGATAGGTAGTGTAGGTAGGTTAATAACCAGACAATGCGAGTCTCCCTATCTATTTGTCCTAGAGCAGAACAATCCAGCAGTATGGGCCGGATCCGCGTGGCTGTACACGGCAGCTATTATACATGTCTGTATGGAAGGTTTTGTGGTGCAGCAGAATGTGACTGAGATAAGGGTAATTACAGGACAACATTGTACAGGATGACAGGATGAGGCAGCGGGAGAATAGCAAGTAGGAGCAGATCACAAGGTGCAATCCTCTTACATGTTACTATACGCTGCGGCAGGTGCACCCTATGCAACTGTTGTGCCACATTTCCATAAGGCAACTATGGCTGCGCTGAGGGTGGTGCCGTACTATGCTAGCTAGTAATGCCAAATGTCCACATTACATAGATTAGCATTGCAGTGTGTCCATGTACACACACAGTCCTGGATTGTACAGATGTACAGAATGGAGGTGCAGTGCAATACATGGGGTGTTGTGGGGTCTGCAGGGGGAGCTCGGGTTGGGATGCATCTCTCTACTATAAATCCTGTTGTGCATTGGAGGAGAAGATTTGAGAAATAGAAAGATGTAGGGGATGAGACTCCTCCGCCCGCAGCCGCCACATCTCATGTGTGGAGGGTAATTATTAGTGATCAGCCCCTTCATTACCCACCAGATATGACACACCCCTCCTGCTGCCTGTACAAACAAACAAAACATACATCACATAGCCTGAGGGGGGGGGGGGGGCATACACCTACCTGCATCATGTGAGATCATATTACATACACCACCTCTACTACAAGAGTATGCCATAATATACACTACCTGCATCATGTGATATCATACATGTACCACTTACCTGCAATATGGTATCATATATATACACTACCTGTACTACAAGACGTCATATATATACACCTACCTGTCATGTGATATCATATATACACCTACCTGTACTACAAGATGTCATATATATACACTACCTGCATCATGTGATATCATATATATACACCTACCTGTACTACAAGACGTCATATATATACACCTACCTGCATCATGTGATATCTATATATAACACTACCTGGACTACAAGACGTATATATATACACCTACCTGCATCATGTGATATCATATCTATACACCTACCTGTACTCACAAGACGTCATATATATACACACCTACCTGCATACATGTGCATCATACATATACCACTTACCTGCGTCATGTGATATCATATATATACACCCACCTGTACTTCAAGACGTCATATATATACACCTACCTGCATCATGTGATATCATATATATATACACCTACCTGTACTACAAGACGTCATATATATACATCTACCTGCATCATGTGATATCATACATGTACCACTTACCTGCATCACATGACATCATACATATACCACTTACCTGTATCATGTGATATCATATCTACACCACTTACCTGCATCACGTGACATCATACATATACCACTTACCTGCACCACACGACATCATACATATACCACTTACCTGCATCACATGACACATCATACCTATACACCAGCATGTATCACGTGTCATCAGATACACTTACATGTACCATATGCAATCATGCATATACATTTACCTATATCATGAGACATCATACATGTACACCTACCTCAGTGGTGGCGAACCTATGGCACGGGTGCCAGAGGTGGCACTCGGAACACTCTCTGTGGGCACCCAGGCCATCACCCCAGACAGGACTCAAAACCTTCTCCTGCAGTCCTTGGCCACCCAGGACATGCTGTGATCAGGGCTATTTTAAAGCTACACATCCTAAAGCAGCCTGGGACTACAGGAGAAGCAAGAAGGTGCAGACAAGGTTGCGTTATTATTGTAGCTCCTGCTCTGGGCCCCTCAATTCATCCTGTTCAGGGGACCCTGGAAGGAAGCTACAATGATAATCTGAATTTCTCCTCTTTCTTGCAACTCTTTTGGTGTCATCAGGACGCTGATACAATTAAAAGCCATGACAAAACAGGTAGCGACATGTTACCACTTAAATTGCTATGTTGACACTTTGCATTTAAATAAGTAGGTTTAGTTCTAGTTTGGGCACTCTATCTCTAAAAGGTTTGCCATCACTGACCTACCTGCATCACACGACATTATATATATATACACCTACCTATATCACAAGACGTTGCACATATACCTACCTGCATCATGTGACACATCATACTTATATACCTACCTGTATCAAATTTCTAACATTTGGAAAAAAAAATAATTGATTTGACAAAGACAAATACAAATCAAAAAATAGACTCACAAAAGGCGCAAAAAGATCTCAGGGAAGGAGGAAATTAGATAAATGAGCCCCTATGTATCCCTTGTTCTGCATCCAGCCCTACATAATAATAATGAATCTTTCTGTATATAGCACCATCATATACTGCAGCGCTGTACACATCTATAGATACCAAATAGAAAATAACAGAGTAATAACATGGCCGGATGAAACAACAAGAGCTTACAATCTATATATGTATATTATTTGTTAAATGTTTGGCAAATCTCGGCATTAACCCTTTCCCCGCCAGAGCCTGTGCTTTCCCCACTCTGACACTGGGAGGGATCCATCAGCAGTCACAATGTATCAGAGTTTTCTCTCTCTCTCTCTCTTCTTTGTGAGGCTCATTACCTGTAACCCCTCGTATGCCGCGGTCCCCTGCAGTCTTGCAGCTCATCCCCTGCTGCAGCCACTTTCACTGCAGACACCCCCTAGAAGGGGTTAATCCCCCTCTCCCCTCTCATCTGCCTCTTATCATTTTTTTTCCATCTCGGCCTCTTTGAGGAGCTCATTTCACATCCTCATTACTTATCACTTCTCCATAGTGTATGTCATTATTTATCCCTCTCATTAATCCTGCCTCCCTGATAGAGCAGCTCCCAGCATCTCGTTATCCTTCTATTTATCTATTAGCCCTCACCTCTCCCAATCTTCCCTCCATCTCATGATGGGCTATTAGTCATGCAAGGTGCTGCTGGAGTTGACTTCTCCTCCATTGAGTTGGCAGCAGTCTGTATATGACATTGTAATCCTGATAGAGATGAGATCTCATCCCTATGTAACCAGCGGCTGCTGCAGTCTTCTTCCTCTAACCTGGCCTTCCCTTATAGGAACTTACACGTGGCGACCCCTCCGCCACATCACCACCACCAGGACACCGATACAAATATTCACAGTGCTTCATAGTATTTGTGCTATCACTTTATTTCTCATATTCAGCTGCCTGGAGAATAAAAGCTTCTCCTCAGTCCCTATAGACCTATAATGGGGAGTAGTGACCCTATAGAGACATAAATAACTGCATCAAACTATAGAGACATAAATAACTGTATACACCTATAGAGCTATGAATACCCGCACAACCCTATGGAGACATAAATGACGGCATAACTATATATATACATATACATAAATAACTGCATACACCTATAGAGCTATAAATACCTGCACAACCCTATGGAGACATAAATAACGGCATAACTATATATATAACTATATATATATATACATATACATAAATGACTGCATAACTTTATAACATAACTTTATATATATATATGTATATATATATATACAAAAAAGGTAGTTGCAGCACTCGGAAAATTCAGTTATGGGTGCACTTCCAGGGGCCAGGACGAAAGGTCCCAGATTACTAAGTAATATATATATACACATAAATAACTGCATACACCTATAGAGATATGAAAAACTGCATAACTATATATATATATATATATGTGTGTGTATATATGTATAAAATATATATAAAGCTTTGTGTGTGTTTGTATATGTATGTCCGCTAAAGGAACTTGTACCATCACATTTACAGTCACCAAATTTTGACCGGGTTTTGAGACGAAATTGTCACCCCGTGCTTTCCAAAATCCACTTATTAACCAACATATACAGGACCCATTGTCTGCTGCTGCTGCTGTGGCAGTTGGAAGCTGAGCCGTGATTGGCTGCTGTACTGCCACAGGTCATTAATATGAGCTCTGAGCTGTGATTGGTTAATATAGATTGTTACAGGATATATTAGCCGTGTAGGTAGGTAGATAGATAGGTAGATAGCCAGACAATGCAAGTCTCCCTATCTATTTGTTCCTAGAGCAGAACAATCCAGCAGTATGGGCCGGTTCCGTGTGGCTGTATAAGAAAATAATGAGGTAGGATGGATACAGAGATAGGGGGAGATTTATCAGAAGTGTCCGAGGTAAAACTGTTCCAGTTGCCCCTGGAAACTAATCAGAGATCAGCTGTAATTTTATAAACAGCTGTGCAAAAATGAAACTTGAGCTCTGATTGGTTGCAGACAAAGTGACAGTCAGAGACATAGACAGTCACTGGAATGAGAATGTCACAGACACAGACAGTCACTGGTGTCTGTGCCCGAGACCGACAGTCACTAGAATGAGAGTGCCAGAGACTGACAGTCACTGGAATGAGAGTGCCCGAGACTGACAGTCACTGGAATGAAAGTGCCAGAGACCGACAGTCACTGGAATAAGAGTGCCCAAGACCGACAGTCATTGGAATGAGAGTTCCTGGATACAAACAGTCACTGGAATGAGAGTTTCTGAGACAGACAGTTGCTGAAATGAGAGTGCCCAAGACAAACAGTCACTGGAATGAGAGTGCCTGACACAGACAGTAACTGGAATGAGAGTGCCTGACACAGACAGTCACTGGAATGAGAGTGTCCGAGACAGACAGTCACCGACATGAGAGTGCCCAAGACACAATCACTGAAAGAGACTATCAGAGACAGTCACTGAAAGAGACTGCCAGAGATAGACAGTGTCAGTGACAGGGACGATCTATAGATACATATAAAATATTTTTGCTAGCCATTCTATTTTGTTACAGCTAACAGCAGTTATTTCCTATCCTGGGCAATCCCGGAAACTACAGCTAGTATATATATATAGACAAAGAGGCAAAATCCAGCTCACCAGTCAGACGAAAATCTTCCAGCGCGCAGACACGAGGAGATCCCCCATGGACTCGGGGCAGTAGCACAGTAGTAGAAAAGACCAGCGCTTCAGAAGAATGTAGCCGTAAAAATAGTAGTTTCTTTATTCGTACCTCTTTAAAAGCATAAGTGGTGGCAGAGAGCACAACACAATGGAAGCACAGGGTAAATCCAACGCGTTTCGCTCAGATGAGCTTAGTCATGGATACAAATCCCATTTTGTTTATCACTACCTATAGTAACCAGTTCCACCAAGTTAAAAAAGTGGTTACCAAATACCTACCCATTTTGGAACAGGATAACGATTTAAAAATGTGTCTTAAACAAGGAGTAAGGTTTATCTCTAAAAAAGCTCCAACTATTGGGTCTATGGTGTCACCGAGCCTTTTTACCTATAATGAAATTAATGTAAACAAGTACTCCTGACTGCATCACTTGGGGATCCATAAATGTGGTCATACGCGTTGCCTAACTTGCGGCTTCATCCTTACAGCAAATACTTTTTCATCACGCACGACCGATATAACTTATGAGATCCAATCTTTTATTAACTGTAACACCTCCTATGTGGTGTACCTCATCATATGCATCTCCTGTAACAAGCAATATGTAGGATGTACAACAAATCCACTTAAAGTAAGAATCAGAAAACACCTTTCTGACATCAGGAATACTAACCTAACTAATATCTCCGCAGCCTCCAAACACTTTCGGCATATCCATCAGGGGGACACGAGCCATTTTAAGTGGATGGGAATAGAAAAGATAGATAGCTAGATGATAGATAGAGATAGATGAGAGATAGATAGATAGATAGATAGGATAGATAGATAGATGAGGATAGTATAGATAGTAGATAGATAGATAGGATTAGATAGATAGATAGAGATAGATAAGATAGATAGATAGATAGATAGATAGGAGACAAGATAGGTAGATGAGATAGATATATTAGATGAGAGATAGATAGATAGATAGATAGATAATGATAGATAGATAGATAGATAGATAGATAGATAGATAGATGAGATAGATGAGATAGATAGATAGATAGATAGATAGATAGATAGATGATAGATAGATAGATAGATAGATAGATAGACAGATAGATGATAGATAGATAGTAGAGATAGAGGATAGATGATAGATAGATAGATAGATAGGAGATAATAGATAGATAGAATAAGATAGATAGATAGATAGATAGATGATAATAGATAGAATAGATGATAAATGATAGATCATCAGATGATGATTACATTGAAAAATATATTGATGAAGATAGATAAATACACTATAGATACCTTTACACATAGTTTGTACATAGAAGAACTTATACTAATCCCCTGTTACGAGAACAAAGAACACAAGCACTATAGGACAGATAATGCGATATTATTAACAGGTGGAAGATGTCGGATTACTTTAAGAATTTATTAAGATAGTGTAAAGATGATAGATTGTACCTAGATGGATATTATTGCTAGATAGATAATGATAGAATGGAGATCTTATAAGTAAATGAATCGTTTAGTATAAACACATTTATACAATAAATAAAAACAATATATGGTATTTTATCAATCATCATCACAATATATTATTTAGCAAGAGTATGCAGTCTTTATGGTCTCTATAGGGTTTCGCAGTTTATATATATTTGTTTTTATCTATAGGGTTATGCAGTTACTTATGCACTAAATATACCAGTTACAGCTGTTTTATTTGGTTTTTACTAATAAGGTGTTAAGCAGTTCATTATATGTTCTATAGTGAACTACAGTTATGATGTACTCCCTAGGGGGTTATGCAGGTATTCAATTATTGTAAGTAGTCATATATATATATATATACTTACAGTAGTAGAAAAGACCCGCGCTTCAGAAGAATGTAGCCGTAAAAATAGTAGTTTCTTATTCGTACCTCTTTAAAGCATAAGTGGTGCAGAGAGCACAACACAATGGAAGCACAGGGTAAATCCAACGCGTTTTCGCTCAGATGAGCTTAGTCATGGATACAAAAAACACAGTGGATTCTTACCTTATTTCAACACCGCGCTCCTCCATGGCGTTGTGGACGCACGAAACACGTGTCCGAGCACGTGATCAAACCATTAGTCAATGACGGACACATGATCGGGCAACCCCACATTCCAACGAGAAGGACAAAAGCGTGAAGCAAAAGGCACATCAATTGCTAAAAACAAGCCTGAACAGGATACATGGAAGGACCAAAACAAACCAAATCGGTATGTCAGAATCATGTGTGGGACAGAATACAGTATATTGCTTTCCAAAAACTCCAACGTTGTTGCTGCCGTCTTATATATGTGGAAATTCGTACTTAGGGATTTAAGAAAGAGGGGGGAAAAGCCTTATAACGTTGATTTGACGTATGGTTTTGAGTTTCTACGAGAGGGCTGGTGTTAGGGACCCATATCTATTTTGTGGCTATATGAAACCGGAAAAATACAGGGGTGTGTGTTATCTCTGTTATGCAAGGTGAACATATAATCACCGGTGGTATGATTAGGGCAGTCGATGTGCGAAACCTGTTTCGAGACAGAGTGCCCAAACTACAACCAAGTCCCCATTATTTGGTTCACAAAGTGCACGCAGACAGAAATTTATTTGTTGATTATGCGTCCCTGTCCCAGCCTTTTCCATCATCAGCACCCTGGGGACAACAATTGAAGCAGGAACGCTAGAAGAACTTGGAGGATCATGTAGCTTCCCTCCAGGGTCCCATAAACAGGAAGAATTGTCAGGGCCGGAGAGGAGCTACATAATGGATTATTGAGGTCACACCATCCAACTCCTCCAGTAGTCCCAGGCTGATTGTTGCAAGGCAAGCCCTGAGCGTTGGGAGATGTAGGAAGATTCCTGGAGTCCTACTTGGTGATGGCCTGTGGTGCCACAGAAAGGGCTCCGAGGCCACCATCTGGCAACTCGGCCCATAGCTCGCCACACTGGATTAGGGGATAGCAGATTTTTACAGAAACTTAATACAATCAAAAACTTCTAAGTCATGCAGCTTAATGAAAAAGGGCCTTTAGTAAATAGGATTAATCTGTGGCTTAGAATCATTACCAAAGGTTGTGTGGTTTTACACAAACATCATAGGTTTCCTATTATTAATTCTTTTTAGGTCGCCACCCTCTAGTAGGTTTTTTCCTTATATCCATCAGGGGGACACGAGCCATTTTAAGTGGATGGGAATAGAAAAAGTGAAAAAACCTACTAAGGGTGGCGACCATAAAAAGAAATTAATGAATAGGGAAACCTATTGGATGTTTGTGTTAAAAACCACACAACCTTTGGGATTGAATCTAAGACAAGATTTAATCCTATGTTACTAAGGCCCTTTTTCATTAGCTGCATGACTTAGAAGTTTTTGATATTAAGTGTTCTGTATAAGAGATCTGCTATCCCCTAATCATACCACTGAGTGATTATTATGGTTCAACTATGCATCACTAGAGAGTAACACCGCACTGTACTTATCGGTTTCATATAGCCACAAAATAGATATGGGTCCCTAACCAGCCCCTCTCGTAGAAACTCAAAACCAATAGGTCTAAATTCAACGTTATAAAGGCTTTTCCTCGTGTCTTATCCCTAGTAAGAATTTCCACATATATAATGACGGGCAGCAACAACGTTGGAGTTTGAAACAATATACTGTATTCTGTCACACATGATATTTGAACATACCTGTATTGTTTTGTCCTTTCCAATGTATCCTGTTCAGGTTGTTTTTAGCAATGTGATTATGCTTTTAGCTCACTGCGTTTTTCTCCGTTGGAATGTGGGGTTGTCCCGATCATGTGTCCGGTCATGTGACTACATGGTTTGATCACGTGGCTCGGACACGTGTTCGTGACGTCACACGCCATGGAGGAAGTGCGGTGTTTAAATAGAGGTAAGAATCCACTGTGTTTGTATCCATGACTAAGCTCATCTGAGCGAAACGCGTTGGATTTACCCTGTGCTTCCATTGTGTTGTGCTCTCTGCCACCACTTATGCTTTTAAAGAGGTACGAATAAAGAAACTACTATTTTTACGGCTACATTCTTCTGAAGCGCTGGTCTTTTCTACTACTGTAGTATATATATATATATATATGACTACATACACCTATATAGATATGAATACCTGCATAACCCTAGGGAGACATAAATAACTGTATATCACTATAGACATATAATGACTGCATACACCTATAGTAACATAAACAGCTGTAACGGTATATTTAGTGGCATAAGTAACTGCATAACCCTATAGATAAAAACAAAATATATATAACTGCATAACCCTATAGAGACATAAATGACTGCATACTTCTTGTAAATAATATATTGTGATGATGATGATAAAAATAACATATTTGTTTAATTTTATTGTTAAAATGGTGTTTACTACTAAACGGATCATTACCTTATAATATCTCCTATCTATCTATTATCTATCTATCATATAATTATCCATCTAGGATCAATCTATCATCTATTACACTAACTTTATAAATTCTTAAATGTAAATCCTCAATCTTCCACATAGTTATATAATATCTGCATGTATCTGTCCTATAGTGCTGGTGGTCTGTTCTAGTAACAAGGGATTAGTATAAAGGTTCTATCTATGTGACAAACTATGTGTAAAATGTATCTATTATGTATGTATTTATCTATCTATCATCAATATATTTAAAAATGTATCATCTATCTATATCTATCTATTTATCATCTATCTATCTCATATCTATCTATCTATCATCTATCTATCTCATATCTATCTATCTATCTATCATCTATCTATTTATCTATCTATCTATCTATCTATCTATCTATCTATCTATCTATCTATCGATCTGAAAACCCAACACTTGTATCTCCTGCAAAAAGTTGCCACAAATACAACTTATACACGAGTATAATAATATATTTTATTGGATGTGTTTATGATGGATATTTTTATATTTATCTTCAACAAAATATGACTGAAAGTTACTGATGTAGTTATGTATTCAAAACTTTAAAATGATAGTTTTTATAAGTTTACAGGGTATAATTTACAACTTGTTTGGGCTAAAATGAGGTCTGCTGTTCAATTTATGTTTAATGTTTATCTGTATATGTTTATGTTTTTATATATACATTTCTTCAATTAGGTGTTATTAAAAAAAAAATTTACTTGGGTGAAGCTAATTTGCCATAAATGTAGTCATGTTGTCCCTTAGAAACAAGTTGTTGTTTTTGGATACGACCACTGCTGCTGGAGTGGCGCACAAAGAAACAAATAGTTTTTGCATATGAAATGGCTGGGAGTTACTCCATGCCCCACAGCCGTGCTGTGGTAATGAACACTAAATCCACTTGGGCGGTAGAACTCGCAAGTGCATGCTTGGTCTCTTCTGGAAGAGTGTGGAGATGGTTGTGTCCAAGGACAACCATATGACATAACTACAATTTTGGTAAATTATCTTACACACATGTAAGCTTAAAAATTCCAATTGAAAAAATATATATATATGAAATTAAATAAATGTCAAAGCCCAGATGAGAATACACCTTTAAAGAACTATATATTCATTTATAATAATTGTATTATTTATGAACCTGGAAAACCTCTGTACCATGTTGTTTCTTACTCTTTTCCTTTTCTGAATTGTCATTTGTCATGTTAATTTTTTTTGTTTTGGATAAGTAAACATGATTTTATTTAATTTATTTATATTTAAGAGTAAAATGTTCCTTCTCATTCAGTGACTTTGTAAAAAATGTATCAATGCACTTGTGCATCTTTAATAACTAATGCCAACAACCCGAGCCCTAAAATCTGGAACACTAGAAAACACAGTAAAATAGTCGCAAATTATGATGCCCTTCTCCATTAAGTGCTCAAGCCTCCAATATTATGGGAGACGCTCTGCTAATGTTAGTAAAGATCAGGCATGTTCAGTTTAAACATGCCCAATCCATACAGGAAGAGGATTCAAGTCTTTGCCAGACCCCATATCGGCAGTTTTGTTCCTAAGTATGTTGATTGACTTCTCTAACTGTACACCCACTGTTAGGTTCGTTTATGCCAAAAAATCTCGCTGAAACTTTGGTGCATTTTTGTGACATCAGAACTAAATTTAATCCCCGCCCTCTTTTAACAAAAGAAGTTTTCTGAAAAGCCATTTTTTTCCTATGATTCTTGTTATTCTTCCTAGAAATGTATTTGAATTAAAAATTGACAACTGGGTGTTTCTATTCCCGTTGTCAAAGAGGAGTTTCTCTATACAAACACCGGCAACACCAATTGGACTACCGCTGAGGGTTCTCCAATTTTTTCAAAAGATTCAGTTTCAGCCTAAATCGAATTGGTCTGAAATAATTTATTGGAAATTCAGATTACCCCCTATAGTCCTCCAAAAAACTTTTTGATTTTTCATAAAGAGTTCCGATTTCATTTTGTTCAATTTTTACTATTTTTTGTTTCATTTTTCCTCACTCATCCCCCCTCCCTAAGCTCTGGGATGAAGGACAGTATATACTAGCCGCCATTTTAAAAGATCTGTCCAAAACATAGCAAAAAAGATTCAGATTTGATGCCTCAAAAATTACGGTTTCTTGTCAAATCTACAAACCAACGACTCTTCTCTAAGAGGAGACCATCTTTTAAGGGTCAGCAGAATTTGGCTGAACAGTTACAGGATCAACGGGATTTATCTAAGATCTCTTCGGATCAGAGAATCTCTGTGAAGGTCACAGTATGTTTTTATTCTATTTTATTTTATTTTTATTTTTTTTATTTTTTTATTTAATTGATTGAATGGACAAATATCTTGATTCAATGCCCAGAATTTCATCTCAATTTAGAAGGGAATTAAGACGTCGACAGTCCAACGCAAAGCCACTTTATTTGCACATCACAGTTGAGAGCCTCAGCTCTGAGACATCCGAACATAAGTCCAAAAATATTGAGGCAATTAGAAAGTTTTAAAAACTCCTGTATGAGCAGGTTACATATTGTGGAAAGGCGGAAGGATAGGAAAGAGCAAAAGATGCGGAAAGAGGTTAAGAGGGGGCAAAAGAGAGCAATGGGGGTTAAGAAGAGGATTAAGGGGGGGAAGGATCTTGAACCAGAAAGGCAGATCAAACTCAAGTTTGTAAAATATTGTTATTTTTTCTTAATGGGAGAACACTGGACACCCCTGCGTTTGATCTGTAGGTTTTAGGAAGAGCCGGGAAATTGAAGTGACACCACTTTGCACTTAAACAATAGGATTTGCTCTGGGTACAAGTTGTTTGTTTAACCCGACAGATCCGAACACCCCGTCGCACGCTTTACACACTCATTAAAACGATTATTCACGAGCTGTCGAGTGTTTTCTGCTTCATTCACAAAGATCAGGCTTAGCCCCTTGTGAGCTGAGCCCTTGGTAACCAGAGTAGCCAGGACATGGAAAGAGTCTGGACCTTGCTCTGATCATATCCTACATCCAGGTTACAAGGCGAAACTCCTTCTGGCTTTCTGACACTTTCCCAGCCCTGTTTACTGTAGCTCACGCAGAATTCGCTCTCATTGTTGCGCTGCTATATTTTTGCCGGCTCTCTCATGCTTGAGTTGCTTGGCCTGGTGTGCATTGAGTAGATTGCCCGGCTATAGGAGAACCTCAAGCATGACGGTGTAGACCTGTTCAGACTTATTAAATGGTGCTGCGCAGATACTAAGTGGGTGGAAATACATCTCTGTCGGGCTGCCAGTGTTTAGAATCACTGACTGTATGTGCAAAGTACAAGGGAAGCCGATGTAACTGAAGCCATATTTCCCGGAACGGCTTTGGATTGATAGATTTTATAAAAGTTCTAGACATGTTTACCGTCTCTCCCACACAGGAAACTTAGAAACTCACTGGAGACCCACAGAGATGACTATTCCATAAATTACCAAAACACATGTATTTTTATATTCTTTACATCAGTATTCGACAGTTACCGTAGATTTTTATTTTTGTGGGGTTTTTAATACTGTAAAAAAACGAATTTGGGTTTGCAGCTTCGATGCGATTTTTCTCGTTTCGAGTAAAAGCAAAAGACCATGAAAAACTGTAACATTATTTGTCTTCAAGCTACACTTAAGCTTCTTAAAGATGGAGATAGACATCGGGGCTGATTTATCATGGTGGGGGGGTTGTTTAAATTCAGTTTTGTTGCCATAAATGAAGTGTCTGTTGCCATAATTTGCAGTAAATTTATCAAAAACCTTATGATATTTATAATCTGAAATGTTTGGCGATTTTTTGCCACTTTTTAAAAAGTTGCATTAATACATCTGGTGTATGGAGGTTAAACACACCCATTTTCCCACCCATTTTGCAAAAGAAGACTTACCTTATATACTCGAGTATAAGCCTAGTTTTTCAGCACAAAAAAATGTGCTGAAAACCCACACTCGGCTTATACTCGAGTAAAAAAAATTATTGGTTTTACCAGGTTTTTGTGGTGAAATTAGGGGCCTCGGCTTATACTTGGGTCGGCTTATATTCGAGTATATACGGTAGTGGTGCAAAATTTAAAAATGTTGCAAACTTAAAAAAACAGGTTTGAAAAGCCAATTTTTTAATAATCTTTTTGATGCTAGAATTGTGGCACACAAGGCTTGATGTTTTTTCTTGTTGATTTTTGATGCAGAATTTGCCGTAGTGCAAAGCCAGGAGTTGATTCAAACAGAATGGGGAATAAGAAGTTACTTCTCCTTGCTGTTGAATCCAATTAAAAAAATTCAAAGGGGGGAATGTATTCATTTGTGGTACGTGGTCTGGCTTGGTCATGGTGCGGTGGGAGACCCTATTCTCACAGCACTGTGACCAGTTGCCACAGACGTCTATGGGGGCCATGATCCCCCATAGGATCCCATTCCTCCATACGTATATTGGGAAACCGAGCTTATGGTGGCGCCGACAGTCAGTAAATCTGCCGAAAAAGACACAAAGAAAAAACTGTGAAAAACTTGTTTTAGCTAGTTCTTTGTTTGTTTGTTTTTCCTCTTCATTTTTTACATGAAACAAATGTATAAAATGCCTCAGGACAACGGAGAAACCTGAATGTCAATAAGTCTGTCCTGAAATAATAATAATTTTTAATTATATATAGCGCCATCATATTCTGTGCTGTTTTAGAAATTATAGGGGACATATACAAATATAATATTACATTACAGAGTACACACAGTCATATGGAACAATAGGAGTAAGGCGTCCTTGCTCACAAGAGCTTACAGTCTATGAGGATGAGGAGGTGACACAAGAGCTTACAGTCTATGGGGATGAGGGGGTGACACAGAGCTTACAGTCTCATGAGGATGAAGGGGGTGACACAAGAGCTTACAGTCTATGAGATGAGGAGGTGGTGAACAAGAGCTTACAGTCTCTATGAGATGAGGGGGTGATGCAAGAGCGTACGTAAGGATGGAGGTGAACAGAGATTACAGTCTAGTCTATGAGGATGAGGGGGTGACATGAGCTTACAGTCTATGAGGATGAGGGGGTGACACAAGAGCTTACAGTCTAATGAGGATGAGGGGGTGACCAGGAGCTTACATCTATGAGGATGAGGGGGGGACACAGAAGCTTACAGTCTATGAGGAAGAGGGGAGACACAAGATCTTACAGTCTATGAGGATGAGGGGGTGACACAAGAGCTTACAGTCTTGAGGATGAGGGGTGACACAAGAGTTCAGTCTATGAGGATGATGGGGTGACACAGGAGCTTACAGTCTATGCGATGAGAGGGGGGACACAAGAGCTTACAGTCTATGAGAGGGGGAGCCACAAGCGCTTACAGTCTATGAGGATGAGGGGGGACAAAAGAGCTTACAGTCTATGAGGATGAGGGGGTGACACAAGAGCTTACATTCTATGAGGATGAGGAGGTGACACAAAAGCTTACAGTCTATGAGGATGAGGGGAGACACAAGAGCTTACAGTCTATGAGGATGAGGGCGTGACACAAGAGCTTAGTCTATGAGGATGAGTGGGTGACAAGAGCTACAGTCTCTATGAGTGAGAGGGGACACGGAGCTTACAGTCTATGAGCGGAAGGGGTGACACAAGAGCTTACAGTCTATGAGGATGAGGGGTTGAACAAGAGCTTACAGTCTATGAGGATGAGGGGGTGATGCAAGAGCTTACAGTCTATGAGATGAGGAAGGAGGTGACACAAGAGCTTACAGTCTATGAGGATGAGGGGGTGACATGAGTTACAGTCTATGAGGATGAGGGGTGGGAACAAAGAGCTTACAGTCTATGAGGATGAGGGGGTGGACACAGGAGCTTACAGTCTAGAGGATTGAGGGTGGGAACAAGAGCTTACGTCTATGAGGAAGAGGGGGAGACACAAGATCTTACAGTCTATGAGGATGAGGGGGTGACAGAAGAGCTTACAGTATATGAAATGTTAGTGCCCACTTATTGAAGTGAGTTTTCCAAAGTAACAATTTTTGCTACTTAATAAAAAGTTGAGAATCGTTAATCTGACTAAAGGCGTGCAACGGCTAAACCACACACACTTTTCACATCACTTTAGAAAAAAAAGCAAGCAGAGCAAAAACGTTCAACAAAGGAAAAAAAAACTAAATCTGACTCGAAATGTGGTAGGAAAAAAATAAAAAATATTCCAAAATTTTGTCTAAACAAATAAAGTGAATCCATTGGCCCTAATGTGTTTCTACAGCCATAGGAACAACTGGGGGAGATTTATCAGAAATGTCTGAGGTAAAACTATTCTAGTTGCCCATGGCAACCAACCAGAGCTCAGCTTTATTTTATAACCATCTGTGGGAAAAGAAAGCTGAGCTCTGATTGGTTGCCATGGGCAAATGAAACTGTTTTATCTCAGACTCTACTGCTAAATCTCCCCCATTGTGTTTTAATCCAGTCTATAGAATTAAAAATATAACCAAAAGTATTTGTTATTGCTTCCAGGATAGTGCTTTGTCACATTTATACTACATTTAAATACATTTGAGCTAATTTCATCAACATAAAAAATCGATTTCATTTTCTTCAAGGTAGAAATGTGAGAATATATTTTACCCAATACTGTAAGTAGATTTTAACTATAAGGCTACATTCACACTAACGTATGGGGGACGCATATACGACCGACGTATATAAGGCCTATATACGTCCCCCATAGGCAGCAATGGGCGCACGGCACCCTACAGGAGCGGTACGGTGCCGCACACGTGCGGCACCGTACCGTTCCGTACCCGGGAAAAAGATAGGACCTGTCCTATCTTTTCCTGTAATACGGCGCAGTGCGCCATAGGTTGCTATGGAGAGGGGCGGGGGTGAGCTGCGCTCACCTCCTCCTCCCCTCCCCGCACACTGCCGTTGCCCGCTACGGTACGGTACGGGTGGGCAACGGCAGTGTGAATATAGCCTAAGAGACATTTTAACACCTGACATCTTTTTTGGCTACATTTAAAGGGCTCTTCCCACCAAGACTAACAAGTCTATTGTAGTGTATGCCATGAAATAACCATCTATTGTTGCAAATCCTCTGTAATTCCTCCTAGAAATCAATCAATAGGTTTACAATCAGTCGTTCATTTCTGTTAAGAAATGTTTCAGAATCGAAAAAAGTTACAAATATACAAAGAAAAAAATTCAAGAAAATGCAAGAAAAGATCTTTATGGTGTAAACATCCATTGCAATCCATTGGCACAAATAAAAGTTGGGAAAAGTACATTAGGTGAAGCTGTGGACCCTTCTAGCGTTTGCCAAATAACAGCTTACAAAACATTTCATGAAATTTTATATGGTGAAAGCCGTAGGGTCAAGGACTTTTATTTAGGAGAAAAAAAGTAATTAAAAAATGCTTTCTCAATGATAATTGGATATTATGGTGCAGGAAGAGGTAAAGTGGTCACAACAGTAATTTAAAAATTAATAAAATGTGAAAAATTGAAAAAATGAAATATGTTGAAATTAGACTTAAACGAGTTATATAATTTTTCCAATATACGTTGTGTATCGATCCTCTCAGTTTTCTAGATCTCTGCTTGCTGTCATTCTATAGGAAGCTTCATTGTTTACTTCCTGTGGATAGAAGCTGGGTCCCGGGTCATGTGATGTCACACAGGTGCACGGCTCGTTATATTCCTGGTCATGTGATGTCACACAGGTGCACAGCTCATTATATCCCTGGTCATGTGATGTCACACAGGTGCACAGCTCATTACATCCCTGGTCATGTGATGTCACACAGGTGCACAGCTTGTTATATCCCTGGTCATGGGATGTCACACAGGTGCACGGCTTGTTATATCCCTGGTCATGTGATGTCACACAGGTGTACAGCTTGTTGTATCCCTGGTCATGTGATGTCACACAGGTGCACGGCTTGTTGTATCCCTGGTCATGTTATCAAGCAGAGCACACTAGGCAGACTCCAAGTTATGTAAAGAGGGTGAAATGCAACTAAGAGGTGAGGGACAGGAAGGACCACAAAGCTGTAAAGAAGGGCAGAGGGAAAAAGGGGAAGTGATGGGACATATATGACAAACCAAGAATAAAACAAGGAAAAACGACAATAGTTTAGAGTTGTTAAACAAGTTGATGGTTATTGATTGATATGTATGATGTAAATTACATGTATATATCTATATATATTACACCTATATCTATGACAAAAAAATATTATGTACAGTAAATAATAATAAAAAAGAAATGACAGCAAGCAGAGATGCAGAAAACCGTGAGGAATTAATACAGAAAGTATATTGGAAAATTGTATAACTTTTTCTTACACAAACCATGTCAATTATAAGCCAAAAGTGAACAAGCCCTTTAAAGTTTATCTGTCACCTTTTTGCTTGGAATTTTCCTTTCCTCTAGAATTCATTTATATAAACCTAAGAATAAATTGTCTGCGGGGTCTTACAATCCCTTTGTAAAAGGACATTCACCCAAACACTGGGATAGTTCTGATTGGATAGTGTCAGGGCATGTACCGACAGACGCCTACCCAAATGGTTACACCCACTTGTCATTTTATGCCGATATATCTGGGAGTATAAAGGGAAGGACAAAGCCGAGTTCTAAGGGGAAAAAACTCACAAATTTCTGCTCCAAGGAGAAAACAATCATTGTTGGAAAAAAATAAGATGTATGGATGTAAAATAATTCATCTTCATTCATCTTCATACTGCATATAAATGATGTGATGTCTTTAAGTGAGATAAGTCCTTATTTCCATAGGGAGTCCACATGATGTTGTATGATGTCCGCAACGTGTCCAATGAGCCCGGACCTGAAAAATAGCACCTGGAGGATGTCTTACATTCATTATTTTTAATTCAAACAAATATGACATATATTATGGAGAAAAAAATATTATATTATATTATTAGTGATAGGCAAATATGGATTCAAAAAACATAAAGTGTAAAAACTATTAAAGGAAATCTACCATCAAAATCCATTGTGATAAACCAGGGACATTACTCATGGATCCAGGCACCGAGAGAATGGTAATTTTCTTATATTTGTTATCCATGGCCTCCTTTCTTCTCAAATCAATGTTTATAATTATGCAAATGGTTTCGGGGGTGTTACCAGAGCCCCTCCATGTGGCAACTTTGCGGGCTGTACACTGTACAAGAGCACTTCCACATTCCCACTGTGTGAGATTACAATAGGCAGATGGAGGGGGAAAGTTATTGGGGAGCAGGGGAGGTTAAGACAGTGTAACAGCCTGTGAAGCTGCAGCATGGAGAGGCTCTGACAACAACCTATGACTCATTATTATACAACCAAAAAACAGTGTGTTGTATAAACGTCTCAATCTAAAAAATTATGTAGTATAAAAATTACATCTTAATTTTACAAACCAAATCCGATAAAACTAATTTAAAACACTGAAAAGTGTATGTACTAGTTCAGATCAATAATATAATGTGGTAGTACAATCATTTCTGAACTATGTATGGCTCATTAGCATAAATTTAAAAGTCGATCTTAGAAGGAAGGAGGCCATGGATAACAAATATAAGAAGATTACCACAGTCACGGTGCCCGGATCTACGAGTAATGTCCCTGGTTTATCATGATGGGTTTTGTGGGTAGATTTCCTTTAAATACTGGTATAAATATGCTGACTCATCTATTCCTTTATCTTACACTATCATAGTCTTTATTTCATTATATGAGGCGTGAAGATTAGACATTGCATTTTGATGAAACTTTCCCATGCATAAAGTAGCCAGAAAATCTAGAAGAACATACATCCATGTGCATTGTCCCCATGACTTAGGTCCCTTGCCCCCAAGTGATTTTTTCTTCCGAACCTAGAACTTCTCTTCTGAGCCTAGAACTTCTCTTCTGAGCCTAGAACTTAAAATCAATGGGAGCGATCAGATAAAAACTGGACGGCACTATGGTGACATTTGAGTGCAGTCAGTTTTCATGCACATGTTTCTAGGAAGTAGCTCAGAAGTGTGAAAAACGGACGTGAAATTCGGACACAACTAGTATGGCACTAGGACCATAAAATGGATCCTCGGATCAAAATCAATGATTTTTACTGACTATACAATTTGACTCTCGATAAATGGGCTTACACTGGTCGGTCTTGGGGTGTCATTTTTTTGGTTGGTCAACAGTTCTACAAACAAGAACTTTACGGAAGGACCAATTCATAGTATTTTTTTACCTTATTCCAACTGGTGCGGCCATTAATAGAATGGATCCCATGGAAAACTATGGATCCTGCGTTGGCATCAGTTTTCATCTGCCATTACTCCCCGGTAGGAAACTGTTGTCAGTTGTGTGTTGTGTGTAAGTGTGGGGGAGCAGGATATTAGGTAATTTACCAATATACATCAAGTAATAGTTCTGCTCCACTTTCTTGATATGTAAAGTGACACCTCCTGTCTTCTACCTCATCAGCCAGAGATTCCTGTCCATAAAATGGCCACCGATTGAGGGTCATATGATCTCTATCTGTCCATGAGCAATCACCCTGCCAGGGCCTTAATTTTATATTCATTAATACTATCATAAGGTCCTGGCATGAAAGATAGAGATCACACGATACTCCATCTGCGGCCATTTTATGGTCAAGAATAAGATAGAAGACAGGAGGCTTAACTTAACATATCCAGTAAAGTGGAGCAGAACTATTACTAGATGTATATTGGTAAATTACCTCACATCCTGCCCCCCACACACACACACACACACACATTACAAAAAACATGAGGTAAAGTGGCCAACCCCTTTAAAGGGGTATTCCCATCTTGGCATTTACATTTAATTAAATTCATTTGCCTTATGTAAACATTTCTTCTATTGGATGTTAATAAAAAAAATGTTCCTGTGTGAAGATAATTTCTCATAAATGTGGTCATGTTGTCCCTTAGAAACCAGATAGCTTCCTCGGATACGACCACGTCACACTCTGGCAGCGGTGGCCAGACTTGCGCTTTAGAGTCCTGCCGGACCACCAGGATTCAGCGATCATTACCACAGGACGGCTGTGCGACATACAGTAACTCCCGGACATTTTATATACAATAGCCTTTTGTTTCTTTGTGCACTCAATCCAGCAGAGGTGGCCGTATCCGAGGAAGCCATCTCGTTTCTAAGGGACAACATGACTACATTTATGAGAAATTATCTTCACACAGGAACAATTTTTTTAATAACATCCAATTGAAGAAATGTTTATGTATGGCAGATTAATGAAACTGAATGTGAGTGCCCAGATGAGAATACCCCTTTAACTTTCATGGCAACAAACACATAGAAAAAAAATATACATATACAGGATATACATTCCTTCTGCAAAAAAAATTTAATTGGGCAACTGATTGTACAAATTATATAAATAACATAGAGCGTCCAAAAATAGGTGAATAAATAAAAAGAAATAAAAAACATTTTAATAATAAAAATAATTTTAAAAAAGTTAACATTTTAAAAAAATTAAATTAAAATAAAAATTATTTTCCAAAAAGAAATACAGATGGACTACAAAATGATGTTATTCAGGAATCCTACATATACTATCTAAAGACGAGACTTAAAGACGAGCTAGCAGCTTTTAGGAGATAACAATAGGAATACACCCAAAGTCGCACATATTTTTTCGCAGCTTGCTTTTGGCACATTTTTCCGTGTGGTGCGCAGCTTTTGGATGGATTTGTCCTATTTATCTAATGAATCCAGCTGTTTAGACTATAGTTGGTTGTATTGGCCATCTGCGACTTTTGAAAAAGTTGCAAAAAAGTTTGTAAAAGCTTTCGTGGTCTCAGGTGGCGAACTTGGCAGGAAGGAGCAGGACAAGTAATTGTTTTAGGGGACGTATGGCGGATATATATATACGGCCACATATGCATCCCCCATAGTTGTCTATGGCACCCAGACTCGATACAGTGAGCACAACGTGTGCTCAACGTACAGTGGGCGAAAAAAAGTATAGAACATTCTCAGCCTTTTGGCCATGTGCCAATATTCCCTATGGAGGGAAAAGCAGAGCTCATTTCTCCTCCTCTCCAGCGCGCCCAATGTGTGCCCGCCTCCCATCGCCATGCAGTTACACGTTTGTGTGCATGCACCCTAAGGCTCATTTCACACTGTTCCTTGACTCCATTCAAAATGTAAAGAATGGAGGTTTAACAGAGCATTAACATATCAATTCAAAATCCCATTGACATCAATGTAAATTTCATGTCATCAGTTATGCTCCGTTTTGGCAGGGATCTGTTATCCATGCGGTTTTTAGAAGGAAAAATGATGGAGGCAGCAGTACTTTTCCTCTGTTTGATAAAAACTGCATGGATAACGGATTCCTGCCAAACTGACCATAACGGATGAAGTAAAACTTACATTGATGTCAACGAGATTTTTAATAGATACGTGAAATCTCCGTTAAAGCTCCGTTCTTCAATTTTTTTAGCGGAGGTAAGGAGCAGTAGAGTGAAATTAGCCTTTGAAAAAAGACGAAGAAGGAGCTAAACGCTCAAGAAAACGAGAAAAAGAAAAGATAAATCCACCATTATTTACAGGTGCAACATTTCAACCCAAATGGTATCTTCTTTCAAAGAGGAACATTCCCCATTTTAGGTTTTGCTTTCCTCTACTGTGGGCAACTAATGCAAGAACGAATCCTAAATTTATCTATGGAATCCGGTCTGGCAAACCTTGTATCAGTTCTTACATTGAATAGGGACGGAGGATTTTAGGAACCAGGTAAAAAAACCTTGGGGTGGGTGATTCTGTAGCACCGAAAGGTCGTCAGACGTCTCCGGCACGATAAATACTTGAGTTTCTTATGAATAATTCTGCAAAATCCTTTCCTAAAATCTCCTATCACTTGTATGAATAAATTGCCATGTGGGTGTCACAAGTCAATAGTTTGTCCCTACAAAACCTTTTACTGTCCAACCAGAGGTCTCAGTATCAGACTATAGAGTCCCACCCCTTTGGCAAGAGGAATAATGACACCAAGAAGATCATTTATTACTAACTGGTAGAATAGTAGAGGGACATGATCACATACATCAAAGAAAGAAAAGATGTTCCATGACTGTTGATTATCAAGAATTTACTAAAATATTAGTAAATTGTACACCATTTTTTTGTATTATCACATATTTCTTCTTCTCAATGAAGTGACAATTATGGGGCAGATGTATCTTTAGTCTTGCAATTTGCACCAAGTTTTTTTTCCCCTTTGAGCACTTATTAATCCTTGGACTGATTTTCTTTAAACAAATTGTGGGTTTTTTTTGGCCAAGTTTTTTGCACAATTTCTGAAATTCTTGCCAGTTTATTGCCGCAACCTAAACAAAACAGTTGCTCACGCCTGTTGGGGACCGGAGTGTATTTGTGCATTTTTTTGCAACTTTTTAGGCAAAAACAGTGATAAAACATTTGCCAACATCTGCCAGCAAGCACAGTTTATAGATGAATTAGACGCAAAAGAGGAAAAAAAACAGTGCGTTACGAGCTCCAGTGATTGCATGAAAATTATTAAAAAAAATGTATAAATACAAAAAAAAACGAAAAAGATGCCAAAAATAGATACATCTTCCCCTAAGCCATTTGCCCCTAATACATTTTTAACTTCCTGTAGAAATTCCAAAATAGGGGTATTTGGGTTTTTTTCTGCCATTTTAACACTTTTTGGTTAATTGGTCTAAAATTATTGGAAAACTAGGCATAAAATTATATTAATGTTTAAATCATTAATTTCAGATCCATGGAAGTCTTATTCTGTAAATGCAGTCCAATACGAGTGTAGAAATGAAGCAGAGTTACCCCCGTTTTCTGTTTGTATTTTTTGGCAATTCACTCAACAATTACTTACAAAAATTGAATTTGACAACAACTCAATTTTATTAATCTGCTTGTTTCTATTTTTCCAAAGTACATGTGAAACTCAGACATCTAGTTATATAATTTAGCTCTTTGTAAAATGTTTGCCATGTTTGGTCACCTATTCAACAATTGTAAATTGTTTTAGATATTCGGTGGCTAAAAAATTGGGGTAGATTAAGGGCAAATGCACCAGACATTGGAAATCGTACAGGTCCCGTTGTTTTTTCCTGCGGGGTCACATGACAACACTAAATGCTAAACTTCTCAACTGATTTGGTAAATAGTAATAATTGTATTTCACAGGTCACTCATGAGGGGTCATTTATCTTTTCTCTGTGTTGTGTTGCTAGTTTTTGCCCAT
Organism: Engystomops pustulosus; assembly: GCA_019512145.1. Classification (NCBI taxonomy): domain Eukaryota; kingdom Metazoa; phylum Chordata; class Amphibia; order Anura; family Leptodactylidae; genus Engystomops; species Engystomops pustulosus. The sequence goes on from CM033647.1 coordinate 18,460,212, forward strand.
CTTTTTACCTCTGATCACCTCCTCATTTATTATTTTGTCTTTTAGTTTATGTTTAATTTGTCTATTTAATTAGTTTTTTGTGACATTTTTACAAAATGTCTCAAAAATGTTGCACAAATGTCTCAAGTCCATTTTCTAAGTTTTCCTTAAGTATGGGTTCGTCTGCAGGTTTTTCGCGCCAGAAAATGTCCCAAATTAATAATAATAATAATATCTATAATTGGGGGAAGGAGTCTGACTACATACACCAAGTCCAGGTCTTATTCTGACCTAAGGGGTTAGGTAGTTCAATGCATGAATTTGACTGCCATCATGCATTGCGGTCTGCACATGATGTCATGTGCTTTAAAATGTTTTTAATTGTCTGTGCTACATGTATTTAATAAAGTTAGAATTTTTCAGTACAGGCAGTCCCCGGGTTACATACAAGATAGGGTCTGTAGGTTTGTTCTTAAGTTGAATTTGTATGTAAGTCGGAACTGTATACTTTATCATTGTAACCTCCAGCCAAATTCTTTTTGGTCTCTGTGACAATTGGATTTTAAAAATGTTGGGTTGTCATTAGAACCAGGATTAACACTAAAGCTTCATTACAGACACCTGTGATAACTGTTATAGCTGTTTATTGTAGCCTAGGGCTAAAGTACAGTAAATTGCCAACATCCAGAGGTCCGTTTGCAACTATGGGTCGTATGTAAGTCAGGTGTTCTTAAGTAGGGGACCGCCTGTATATCTTTTGGCATACTGGCTGTTAATGTCCACATCCCACCTATTTTTCTTGTTCATGATTAATCATAATCAACAATTTGAAAAGATAAATGTCATGTGCTACATTTATATATGTGTCTTAATGACGAAAAACGCATTTCCGGCGGACTTCAGTGCACAGTTTAAAAAAAAAAAAAAAAAGGTGCAAAAATGCAATGCGCCAAAAAGAAGTTGCAAAAAAGACAGAAAAAAGGAAAAAAAATAAAGATAAATGACCCCCAAAGACTATCCTTCCGTGCCGGACGGAAGCAAATCACAGTCGATTTTATACAACCAATGTGGCTCATTCTTTGTAAATTAAACAAAAATACTAAAAAGTCTCGTTCTAAGCCATTTTTCCCCCAACTAGGGTGATTTTGGGTGAGTTCACATATTCCAAAAGGAAACTGATGCCAGAATGGATCCTGTAGATATTAATTGGATTCGATTTGGCAAAATTGAGAATCATCAGCTGACCGGTGCAAGATGAAAAAAACATTTTCTTCAGGGGTTTTTTATGCGATTTTTATTTTTTTAGGGGTTTTATTCTCTTCATGGGTGGTGGAAGCAATCAAGAGCTACGGAATTTGATGGAAGCGCTACGAAATTTGATGGAAGTGCTACGGAATTTGATGGCGCTATATAAATAAAGATTATTATTATAATATATCATCAGTTATGTACGGCTCCAATTTAATACTGCTGACTGGACATATCTGATACACCCATTAAAAAAAAAAACTGGGCGTAATTTAAAAATAATTTTGGCAAAATATTTGGCACTAATTATGGTAAAGTATTTGGCACTATCTAGGGAAACCAATAGGGGTTTCACCATTTAGACATACAGTCTATGCCAGCTTTATCATTAAAGTTTATTTATCAATCTAAGTTTAGGCTATGTTCACCCTAGCGTCGCGGTTGGCTTTGTTCACTTGCATTTTTGTTTCTGAAATTTTGGCTAATTCAATTGTCATTAGTATGTTATAGTTTGTTTTTTTTTGGTGGGGATCTGACTGTACAACCAAAGTATACAAAGTCCACTTTAAAAAGTTAACTATTTGACAATATGTTTGATTCTCCCATTCTCTATTTTCATTTTAAGGAATTGATGGGGATTTAAAAAGCTATTTAAAAAAAAAAAAAACTTTATCTACTGCATATTATTTGAAATTTTTAAATTGAAAATAAAAGTTAAAAAAAATACACTTTTATGGCTTCCATTGATCTTTATGCGCACGGAGGGGATATACAAAGTCAGCAGTTTGTATCAAAATGCATTAGTTTAATCAGGATCTGGGGTTTTTTTTAAACGGAATTGAGGAAAAAAAAACCTTTGGGTGGTTTCGCATTCAGTGTTTTGCCGCATATTTAGCAGTGTTTTTTTCCACTCTTGTTTTACCACTAAATGATACTTTACAGTCTATAGTATGATACTGTAAAGTCTACAAAAACACCATTTTAAGTTTTGATATATATTCGCCAAATTTATTAACTTTTATTTGATTTCTTTACTTATAAAAATATAGGGGGTCATTTATCTTTTTTTTCCTTGCTGTTGGTGTTTTTGCGACTTTTTGCTGCGTAATGGCTATGGAATGTTGTGTTGTTTCGCCCTATTTGTCGTTACATTGCGCCTCCTTACAGATGCTTGCGCCCGATTTATTATAGTATTGCACCGATATGGGCGAATAACTGTGCAATGACACGCCATTCCTGACCATGCTTAGGAAAGGCAATGGTATGATTTGCGCGAAAAAATTGTACGTTTTTTTTAAATTTGCGGCTAATAGGGCGCAAAACAACCCGCATTTGACCAAAATGAAAAAGACAAATGAGGTGCAAAATATAGACTCACAACAGGCGCAAAAAGATCGCAGAGAAGGGGGAAATAAGCTCGCACTCTAGTTCCTTCCCTCTGTAAAGTCATCGGTTACTTAGTTGCTTAATTTGCAGACTTAACAGTATTATATTTATACTGTAAAGTATAATTTTGTGGAAAAACAAATAGAAAAAAAAGAGTGAAAAAAACACTGCTAAATATGCAGAAAAACACTGAGTGCAAAACCACCCAAAGGTTTTTTTTTTTGTTTGTTTTTTTTACGTTAAACCTCCGTTCTTTCCTTTTTTTTCTTATCGGAGTTAAGGAACGGAGGTTTGAACAGTAGTGTGAACAGAGCCTAACAAATGTTACAGGTACAAGGCAAGCATTTTATTTTTACAAAAATTTAAAAGCTGTATTTTTGAAAAAATAAAATAAAAATTTGAAAAACTTTTCAAGCTCATGGATATATAGGGGCAGGTTTCCATTGATATGCACTAATAACAACACATTTTGTGGATTTGTGGAATTTCTTGAGACTGTGACAAAGGAGATATCGCAGGATTTTCATGAATTTTAGTTTTGTTTTGTATGGAATTTTTTTTCCATAGGCATCAAAGTTACAAAATTACACTGAAGCCATAAAAACTTGAAAAAAAAATGCCCTTTGTATTTGAAGTATTGATAGTGTAAAAATTGGAGTGTGAGGTGTACTTTAAGACGATAAAAAATAAAGTAATGAAAGTCTAAAGTCTTCGTCTTAGTCATTGGAACATGATCAATGTTACTGGATTCAAGAAATACGACGGATGTATCTCATTGGACACTCAGGGGATCATTTAACTTTATTTTTCTTCCTGTTTTTTTTTTTGTCTTCTTTGAAACATTTTTTGGCGCAGTGCAATTTTTGCGCCTTTTTGGGGACATTTTGAAATGTCCAGTGGACATTTGTTTCTCGTCAGTAAGACGCATTTATCTTCTATTCCAGATGTGCTGAATGTCACAAATGACATTGATCGTTTTAAATTGTCTAAAATTTGCAACATTTTTTGGCACAAAAAACACCACACTGAACCAAGACTTAGAAAATGGAAAGAAGTGACTTGAGACATTTGTGCGACAATTTTTGCCACATTTGCATCAAATGTCTCAAAAAAGAGATAAAAAAAAAACTTTTAACCCAAGGAAAAAGTGAGAGTGATAAATTACCATAGAAGCAAATGGAAAAAAAAGACAGGAAAAAAAAATACAGAGATAAGATAAATGACCCCCTCAATGTATGTAAGGTTCCTGCAGCCCCAAGATACAGCAGACTGCACAGAGCATACGTTATACATCATACAATGCAAATTCACCTATAGGCAGAAGTATAGGCACCTATACAGACGCATTTGTGTGGGTCCTATAATAACCATCCCACCAAATGTTAACAACTCATACAATGGAAAATAGTTTTTTCTTTGTATCTATTTATTGTTTGACAAAATAAAATAATAATATATAAAAATAAACAAATAATAAAGGGTCAAATGGTGAAAATTGTGAACAATATCGGGGGGGGAAATTCTGTAAAAAGTGAACACAAAGTCATTTTGTGCAAACAAAACTTCTTTTTTTTAAGAAGTTCACACTTTTTTACAAGAAAATAAATTCCCTCCAATTTTAAGTAGAAAAAAAAACTGTCTGGTTGGAAAAGACTGAGTCACATTGCATGTCAGGTCCTGCTCAGGAGTCACCACGTCACACAGGGCAGAGACAGGCAAATTTTATAATATCAAATACAAAGCCAGGTCTTCCTTAATTACAGACACAGACAGACCGAATTTTGGGGGCTTTTAATGCTAAATAGCTCCCATTAAATCTATATATATATTTTTATTTTTTTTTATTTTTTTTTTATTTTGCAGTCAGCTACCTCCGTCTGTTTTAACTTTACATGATCCAAAAAACTAAATAAGGTTCCGTTCACACTACGGTTGATACTCTCGTCCCTAATCACCGATAATGAACGGAGGTTTAACGTATCAATTAAAAATCCTATAGACGTCAATGTAAATTTTATGTCTAATTAAGCAAGTATCCGTTATCCATCCGTTTTTTGGGGGGGGGGTTTTAACGGAGGAAAAGGCCTGCAACCATCGTAATTTTTTCTCTCCAAAAACTGATAGATAAGAGGTACCTGCCTAAACGGAACATAACGGATGCCATAAAATTTACATTGATGTCAATAGGTTTTTAATTGATACATTGAACCTTCATTCATTACTTTTTTTAACAGAGGGAAGGGATAGTAGTGTGAACGTAGACTAATTACTTTTTTTTTTTACAACTTTGAGTTGGGTAACTTTATATTCTGCTAGATAAAGGAGAGAAAAAAAATTAGCTGTAAGGCGTAAAAAAGACATATGTTCGTCTTGTTCATGAATTTTTATTAGTAGTCATTTTTAGCACTTTTTGTATTTTTTTTGCATTTAAAAGCTTAAAGTCCTAAAAATGAAATCAAAATTTAAAAAAAATGGTTAAAATTTGACGTTAATGAATCATAATATTGTCCATTGTTACAAATAACAGAAGAAAGAAAACATATACATGAACACTCCCTTACGCCTCGTACCCGTCATGTTGTAGACATGAGCAGCATATAAAAGCCAGTATTAGTCAATGGGATAATGCACACATCTGCATTATTTACATATCCGGATTGCCATACAGTAGGAAACATGCTCCGGCAGATAGTCCATAGTCTCTCATTTGGAACCTAAAAAAGAGGATCCATAAGACTAATGCGTATCCATGTTACGGATGACATTTTGCGTTTTCTACACTTTATGCACATGGTAGTATTGCCGGTCAGTATTTTGCATCAGTATTTTTAAGCCAAAACTAGGTCTAAATTTTTCCATATACAGGCAGTCCCCGGGTTACGTACAAGATAGGTTCTGCACGTTTGTTCTTAAGTAGAATTTGTATGTAAGTCCAAACTGTATATTTTATAATTGTAACCCAAGGAAAAAATTTTTTAGGTCTTTATGATTATTGGGTTGTCATAAGAACCAGGATTAACAATAAATCTTCATTGCAGACACCTGTGATAACTGTTACAGCTGATCATTGTAGCCTAAGGCTAAAGTACAGAAAATTACCAACATCCATAGGTCTGTTTGTAACTAGGGGTCGTCTGTAAGTCGGGTGTTCTCAAGTAGGGGGACTGCCTGTATATTTTCTCTCTATGAGCCGCTCCGAATTTTGGCATCAGGGAAGTTGATGTATATCTGGAACAGAACACAACTGATGTAATTCGGATGCAACTTTCCATAGACAGATATTGTCGGATAGAAAAACATAGTGGGCAGAAATTTTTGGTCTTTCAAAAAGTGACAACAAAATTGAATAGTCGGATGCCGGAAACCACACAATAGAAACCGATAGGATCCTATGGACACTGGATATATGTGAACGCTCCCTTACAAACACTAGTGCAAAATACTGACCAAAATGTGCCAAAGTGGTCAAACACAAGAGACGGAAAAAAACTACAAAATATGAGTCAAAAAAATATCATCCGGAATATACCCAACGAGATGAGGACGAACCTGTCTAAATTTCTCGTCCTACGTAGTTCCGTATTTTAGGCCACTTTCACACCTAGGTTTTCTTTATCCATTTAGGGGAACCCTCCCCCCTTCCACCCAATTAAAGGCAGGGAAATGCATTCCTACAGGAGTGGACCCCCGCTGCTGAAATACTAGAAGGCCCCCTTCACATTGTGTCATTTTCTGCCATTTTAAAATGGATTTAAAGAAAAAAAAATCCTGCTAATTTTTTTTTTTTGTACAGAACAAACCTTTGTATTTTCTTTTTAGTGGGGTCGTATTTAGTGTAATTTTGTGCAAGTGTTTTGCCCAGTGCTTTTGTTTTTTTTTCAAGTTAAATAGAGACGCCTTGGGGGGGGGGTTTAAAATAAAATTCATGTGATGTAAAAAAATTTATATATGGCTGCCTAAAAAAAACATACAACAAAAATTATTAGATTATTGCATGTAGAGTGTTTTATATTGCACTTTAGACTGGTTAAAAAAAAATATTCTACATAAAAAAAAAAGCTACTAAAAGTGAGTTTTTATTTCTTTTCTTTTTTTAAATGGGGGCTATTTTTGTATTTACCGTAAGTTTTTCTAGAATTCGTGTTGCCGTAATCTGTCGAAAATGGATCAACGTTTATCAAAGTTCACTTTCTACGCCAAACCATCACTGTATTGCAATTGAGAACATTTTTGTGCCTGTTTTCTTTACCCCTTTTTTGTTTTTTAATGTATTTTTTTTAATTGTGGAGTTCAAGAGTTGATGCATCCCCTCCCCCTCCCGGTGTATGTGAGATAAGGGAACAAGTTACATCTCCAAATTATTTGTATAAGAACAATTTCCCGAAAGGCGTAGAAAGGATATTACGGTCATGTGCACGAGGCCTTTGGTTACATTGTGTACAACCACAAAGTGGGAAGCGGTTGTGTTATTATTGTACAAATCTGGAGCAGTTCTTTATCCGGCTACTACACGTAACAACCCTCATTATGGTTTTCAACGCTGCAATTTCCAATAGGGAAAATCTGCACAACAAAATGAGACAAATAGACTATTCTCCGTCATGTAAAAACTGCATCCAACCCCCAACAAGTCAGAATAGTCCAAGTACATCTGACCATAAACTACTCAGATAGCATCAATGCACCAAAACTTTGAGCAGGACTTGAATTTTTGGAAGCAAGAAAAACTTACCTTGAACAAAATGTATAGCAATAAAATGAGCCAAAGAAATAATAATACAAATTAAAAAAAAAAACACATTAAAAAAAACTTACCTGAACAAAATGTATAGCAATAAAATGAGCCAAAGAAATAAAAAAAACACATTAAAAAAATTATTGTATCCAACACAACAAGATTCTAGAGCTGCAACCATAACAAAAAATAATCAAATATTCAACAGGAAATTGTAACTTTTTTTTCCCCCTTATGTACAAATATTTATTCTGCTGGGTTCCTACTATTGTTTTGTAATGTGGTATTTATCATAGTAATAATTCTTCTATGTACATCCATTTTCTGAGATTTCATATGGGCAAAAATCGTATGAACATGATTATTCATTTTCCTTTCTGTTTGTTTGTTTATTTATATCTCCCTAATAAATACAATTCAAAAAATAAGTAAAAGAAAACATGAAAAAAAAAATGTTTTAACCTTTGTAGGCTAAACTCATTCTTAATGAAAATGGGATATTACCCAGAATGTTCTTAAAATGAATCATATTTTTTTAAAAAATTAAACATTTTCAGGGTTTAACTCATTCTTAGAGATATTGGGATATTACCCGGAATTTTCACATAATGGATCACAAATTTATTTTGTCCAGGTCATGTAGATTATCTCAAAACCCACAATGTATTTTACTAAATTGGGAGATTGGGAAATTTGGGAGCAGGATATAAATTTGTTTAAATAATATTTAAGGGAAGTATGTTTGGGCTTTTTTTTTGTTTAGATTTTTTAAAATAAAACATATATTAATAAAAAAAAAATCTAATAAAAATTGTTTCTATTTACACATTACACATCAGGCCTAATCTGTCCATAAGAGGTCACGTCCTGATACTAAGATTATTGAAGATGAGTTTAGACCTTTATATTACACTTCAGATCTCTACAGCAATATTCACTTCATTCATAGATTAAAAAAAAAAAATAAAGTAAATATTTCTATAATACAAGAATTTCTCAAAAAAAAAAATTCTCACTTATATTAAAATCAGCATTGGGAATTTTTTATAATATTTTTTCTATATGTTACACTCCCTTTTTGTAGAACACCTGAAAAAATCACATTTTACCTTAATTTCCCACTCAATCTAAAGGAACTGACTAATGCTACAATCCCTTTGATGGCTATTATCCCTTATATAGCAAATGCACCATTCGATTGCACATAGAAATCTTGGGTGTTTTATTTTTACAGTTTTTTTACATTTATTTTATTAGAATTTTGTGGAAAATCGCCTTAATAGTTTTAGTTCCTAGAACAGCATAGCATCCCCCCCTCTCCACCATGACTATGTATAAGAGGACAGAGTGACCGATGACTGCATCGATCTCTGAAATCTGATAAGCAGGAAAGGAAGAAAAATAAAACAATTATCGGTGGGAGAATCCACTTGGAATTTAGAAATTTAGGAATTTAGAATTAAGAAACAGTCGCCGATAAAATAAAAGGCGCCCATATAATAAATCTAGGGCAATAAATAACCGGCATATTTCTCTTATCTCACGCTAAGGAATTTGTAGGTTTCATCCATCAACAATCCTCATCCATTATTTTATGACACACATGTTCAAGTGTAAAATCTCTGCTTAGCACAAAAAAAACCTCCAATAAATAAATACATATAGATAAGTGAGCAGCACAGCCCCCAGACTCTAATCACTGCGCAAGCTGCAAGGTATGACAATATTATTATTATTATTTTTAGTACATAAATGAACATCTTCCCTTCTCCCTCTCGTCCCCATGGTGAGTTCATACAGTTACAACACCCTCTGGAATATACACAGCCTCCTCTGGAGAATACAATTTGCTACAGGATTTATTTTAGCAGATAAACAATGTATTGTCTACAGTCTGCATCCACCCCTGCTATAGGGGACACACAAATACATCCACAATAGACAAGGAAGACACCAAGATATAAGGAGGAAATATACAATGCAGCAATATACAAGCGATCAACTCAATCTTATATACAAGAGGGTACATGGGGGCAGATAGACACTAAGCAATCAGCTATTGTATCCATTATTCAGATACATTATTCAGTAATATTAGACATCTATGTACATTATGTACATACATCAAATGGCAGCAGGACAATGGCATCTTCTGACACTATAGTAATAATCTCTTCTCTATAGGAGGAGCTCATGTATCGGTGTGTGAGAGCAGAAATGTGTCATTGTATAGAGATATTGTGCAGTGTGTATATGCAGTGTATGTACAGAGTCAGTCTATGGTGTGGGCTTTGTCTTGTTGTGTGTATGCATGTCTGTGGTTATTGTCTCCTGATGTGTGTGTGATGTACATTAATATGTGTGTGTGTGTGTTATATGTAATATATGTGTTTTGAATGTATATACATTAAAATATCGGTGTTGTATGTATGTATCATACGATAAGATACAACTTTATTGATGCCTGGGGGGGATTCTTTTAGACATTAATATATGTATGTTGCATCTATGCACATTTATAAATATATGGGTACATATACTATATATATATATATATATATATATATATATATATATATATATATAGTGTATGTGTGTGTGTTTGTATATGCCTTAAAAAATATCTATTGTATGTATACACCAAGATATGTGTATATCTTCCCTGCGAATAAATCAGGTTTTTGCTATTTATATGTATATTTCTGTAATGTATGTGTATGTATGTATATATACCTTTGTTGTATTTATTTCCCTACATATATATATATATATATATGGTGTGTGTGTATTGGTGAAGTAGTGTATATTTCTGTATTCACACTTGTGTTTGGGTATATGTATATGTGTGTATATGTGTGTAACATGCATGCATGTCGGCGTCTATATATGTGGGTCTGAGTATGTACAATCGCCTTATGATATATTTTCCTTACCGAAGCTAATTAGACAGATATATACGTCGATGATCGCTATTTCGCTCGCTGCTTGCTCGCTCGCTCGCTCGCTGCTCGATCGCTGTCTCGACTCGCTCTGCTCTCGCTCGCTACGCTCGCTCGCTCCCTCGCTCTATTCGCTCCTGCTCGTCGCTGCCTCGCTAGCTCGCGGCCTCGGCCTCCTCATGCGCTCCTCGATGCTGCTCGCTCGCTCGCTCGCTCGGCTTTTCTAGCGCTGCATGCTCGCCGTACGCATCTACTCTACTTGGCTTCCGACAGAACAAGATGCTCGATATAATCGGGAGTTGTGCATGCATGAATTGTAATAAAATAGAATGAATGAAGAATTGCATGTATGTAGTAAATAAAAATAATATGAGTAGAGAGATGTAAGTATGTGAGCAGTTGACCATGTCTGGTGTAATACATGGTGTATGATTGTAATATATTGTCATACCTGTCTATTGGTGTTGTGTAGAAGTATGACCTGTATAGGATATCTGTACAATCCCTTTAGCCGTGGGAGCAGTGATGTATCAGTAATTGCCTCTACTCATTGCTCTGTGATAATCCTGTATTAAGATTATGCAGCCACCAGTCATGGGTTAGATTGGGGCACAGATCACAAGCCTGGCATTAGAATAAACACACAATATCGATAAGAATTGCAAACACTTCTCCTATTAATGACAATCAATCGATTAAACCTTGTCCTCAGAACTTTCTGCGGGAAATCACTAGTCAGACCAATAGTTTATAGAGTGAATTGACAAGGAAATAAAAATACTGGGGTCATCGCTTTTCCTAATTCTTCCTGCTTTATTATTATTTGTATCATCATGACTATTATTTTTTAATAACATTGGCAATATCCTAAAAATTAATAATGCAAAACTAAAGTATTAATAACACCCAACCATAATAATAATAAGTGATAGAAATCATACTATAATATTAATAATAACATTAATTAAATACTAAAATTATACATATTCATAATATAATAATAATATTTCTATTGTACATTGATAACTTTAACCAACAATATATATATAATAAATTATAGTTGTTGTTATTATTATTATTAGTATTAGTAGTAGTATTATTGTTGAATATTACTTAAATTTTGATTTTATAACTATATAATTTTTTATGATGATGAAACTATAAAATAATATTACTACCAAGGGATTTTTTTCTGGAGGTAATTTATTTAAATATTGTTGGTCACAATCTCAATTTCCCAACCAAAGCTCCCCCAAAATATTCTCGGCGGCATTTTTTATTTTGTTACAATGGATTTCAAAGCAGAAGTTTCCGATCCAAAAAGTGGATGGGAAATAATTTTTTGTATTAATTGCTTAGTCTTTATTCCAGTATTACTTGCCATAATAAATCTATCAGCTGAAATAATATAATGATACATATTATACAAGACAGCGATAGATAGATCGATAGATAGATAGATAGATAGTATATAGATAGATATGAGATAGATAGATAGAATAGATAGATAGATAGATAGAGAGATAGATAGATCTATATGTACATGTTCATCCCCAATATAGGGATGCTAAATAATACGAACACAATATAAAAATTTCTCTCATCAATATCTATTTTCCATCCACAGAATTAATGGGCAGATATAGAAATAGGGAGAGAAAGAAAAAGAAAGAAAAAACTGTGGTTGTGTTTACCTTGTGTATCGCCCTCTTCTGGCCTCTTCTTAATGCATCTGCAGTAAACTTGGAGCAAATAGGACAAAAAAAAAATAAAAGAGCACAATGGGAAATGAAGCAACCGACTAGAACTGGACTTCAAGACACTGTAACAATTAATAATTACATTTTCTATAACATTTAAAGTACTAAAATACCATAAATGGAGTAACCATCTGCTTTTTGATAAAGTAAATATTGTAGAATGATTTCACTTTAGTGAGTGATGAAAAGGAATGACTCCGGCTGAACAATAGTTATAGTAGCAATAGAATAATATAAGAATAATATACTAAATAAAATAATAAAGATAATAAAAGTGTATATTACAGATACTATAATTTTTTATAATAGCATGTGTCATAATAGGTACCATAAATAATAATAAAAAATAATAGTTTAATTGAATCTTCCCAATATAAAATTAATAACATCAAAGAGGGAGAAAAAAATCCCTTTTTATCGACAGCTCTTTATACTAGTCCATAATCTCGTATTTCTATCCATCTACCTCATATCTATCATCAATCAATCTTGTATCACCTAACTACTCGGTCTGTCTATCTATCTATGCTATCTATCTATTCATCTATCTATCTATCTATCTGGCATCTATACCCCATAAGCTGAAATTCATAGAAGCACAATTGTATCAATCTCATTATGTAATATCCATCTATTTCATATCTATTATGTATCAATCAATCACAATCTATATTTCTAATCGACCCATCTATGTTCATCTGTCTAATGCATTTATTAACCCCATAGTTGTATATAATCACAGTAGCACAGTTGTATCAGTCTCATTATTCAATCCCAATCTAGCTCACATCTATTTCTATCAATCATCAATCTGTCTATCGATATACCTATCTATCATCTAGCTATTCATCTATGTATTTATCTTTCTATCGTGTCAGTCTATGCATCTCTTTAGTTGTATAAGCACAGTAGCACAGTTTTAGTCAGTCCCCTCATTAGGGAACCATTAACAAATCCTTCACCACGCCCAAACACAGGTGAATAACCGAAGGCAACACTAACTCTCCTCCATCATCACAAGGACAGGTGCATTAGTTATTGCCCTCTGGTTTTCCACGTGTCACCTGTACACGGCACAGTCTCCTCCAAGCCAGAAAAAATATGAGATGAAGTGTTTGAAAAGGTAAAATTATATGGTAGTCGGGTCCCTGACATTGGCCTCCGCCTTGTGCGAAGACACTCAACAAATCCATATACTTTGACTCGCTTATTACGGGTGACATTTCGCGGGAGTACACAGAGTATGCACAATGCCCTATTGTTAGTCGCATTGGGCACACAAATTTGCATTTAATAAGCCACTGGTCACAGTAATGGATTTGTGGGGTGGGATTTTTTTTACAGTAACTTACTACGGCCTGAATAAAAGAAATCCAAAGTCTCCAAGCAGATGGAACAAAGTGAGGAAGGGAAAGTCTGGAGAATAAATAAAATAAAAAATAGAGTGTTACAAAAATCAGATTTTTTTCTTAGAAGTTACAAAGTCATCTAGTTTTATTTAAATTTTTTTGCTTTGATTAACTTTGAAAGGGATATGATAAAATGAAAGCTAATGACATTCAACCTCAGGCTTCCTCCCCAGGACCACATACAGATACACAAGGTGCATCTTACCTGGTGTGGCAGTGCCTGTCTGTGGAGGCTGGTGAAGGTCCCATCTGTTTGAGGGATGCCTTGCTATGCAGGAAGGTTCTTGCTTGAGGTATATTTCATGGGGCTCCGCCCTCTAGGGCAAGTCTGACAATCCCAGTGTAATCAGCCCCCCACCTTCCCAACCTTATTGTCCTTCCACCTTCAACCTTTCTGTACCCCACTTTCCAGAACAGGACCCCTCACTGCAAGAAGTATCCACGTCTTCTCTCCAGGGCGCCCAGTGCATTAGTGGTCTAGTCCAAAATATTTGGCTGCTGACTGTGATAAAACCTCACCTTTCTTTTTTTTTTGGGGGGGAAGAAATAAAATGACCAACATCCAACACAAATAATACAGAGAAGCAAAATAAGTAATAAACAACAGAAAAAAGAGTATCACCCATGGGAAAACATTGTAAGTGTGGATAATTCTATATAATTCTAATAAGTTTTTACAAGCAATTCTAAAAAATTTATATATTTTTTTTTATCCACCTTACATTCCCAATTATATAGCATTATTTATATTCACTCATAGTACAAATACGGCTAGATAATGACATTTTTACTGCGATAGATAAATGCATAGATGGTTAGCATATATGATACACATATTAATAGAGAAATGCAATAGAAAATAGAGGATAGCCTTTCAACCATAGATGACAATTCTAGAGAGATATGGGTAGAAATAGATAGATGATGAAATATAGCTAATATCTTGATAGATTAGATAGATAGATAGATAATAGATAATAGATAATATGTCAGAAGATGATAGAAGATAGGCAATAGATAGATAGGATAATAGACTCGCTCAGATATAAAATAGATAGGAGATTATGATGCATTGATTATAGTATTTTTGAGGAATCAATGAATGTCATCGCAGAACTACTAGAGATATATTCGAATCCATAAATGATAGATAATAGAAGCAGATGATATTATATAGATCGACTGATCAAACTATAGATAATAGATCGACTCGATCGCTCGTGCTCAGACCTAGTAGACCTGCTCCTCGATCTCTCTATAGAATCTATAGTAGATAGCCCATAGATCAGCCTCGCTAGATCGCTAGCTCGCCGCTAGGACATACGATCGCTCGATGCTCGATCGCTCGCTCGCTAGCTCGCGCTCATATAGCTCCGCCGATATCGCTCGACCACTGCTAGATCGCTAGCTCATAGCTCGCTCGCTCGCTCGCTCCTCCTCTCGCCGACGCTCTCGCTAGAAATCTAGATCGACCATCCTTACTCTTCTACCCATAGCGGAGGACCTACGGGGCTAAAGTCTACTTACCATCGAGAGCATGGATACGATAGGAGGGATCGATACATAGGTATGATTTAGATAGATATTATCCAATAGTACCTAGATAACATTGCTTTGATGGGCATAAACCGTCACAAAACACAATCAAAAAAGGTAGAAAAAAATCAACTTAATTGAATGGGGAATGAGACTCGTTTATGCAACCAGGAAAGTATTTGTGGAGCTGTTTCACCATAAACCAGCACTTTATCGGCCATACAGGGGATGCATCATTGAGAAGATCCCACTAAAATGCCAGGGGCCCCGAGTGTGTATCCCATCACTACATCCAAAAAATAAGACGATTTTAATACGCCCAACAAACAGACAATTAATTCTCGGACAATATATCTAACATGGTGACTATGGATTGCGTGCGGCTCAGCAGAATAGACAGGGTTAAAGAGCAAGTGGAAAAAACTAGCCAGGATTCTTTAAAGCAGATGGGACGGGTGTTGCATCCAGATAATTCTCCTGGCGACAACAAGTTTATTTTTCCATTAGGCCCCATTGTAAGGGCCAGCACTCAGGAGGATGAGTGTGCAGGACACAGCTCATACCCTCAACCAGTGACAAATAGTTCATTTGTAAGGCGGCCTTACTCCGTGGGGCTCCAATTAGTAGGCAAAGCTTCACTTACCCCATGGTTCTACAATCCACTTCCTAAGACTGTTCACGTTGTCTGAGAACTCAAGGATGGGGCAGAAAAGATGAGAAATTATAAAAGAGCAAAAGAAAGGTTCAACTCTGGTGCAAACTACTAACTAAGGCACCGCAATACCACAATTCCCATCATGACTCTATCTATATAATCTATCTGCTATCTATTGATCTCGTATCTATCTAGCTATACAATTCAATATACTATCTATCTACGTCTAGTCGCTTCTATCTATCTATCTATCCTATCTATCTTTCTATTATCTATCTAGCTATCTATCGTCTATCTATCTCATATCGATCTATCTATCTATCTATCTATCTATCTATCTACTGTATCATCCATCTAATGTCTATCTGCTATCTATCTACTGTATCATCTATCGATCTTGAATCTATCTAGTTATACAATTCTAATAAACTCAATATATCAATATATCAGTCTTATATCTATGTGTCTATCTTTCTAATATCTATATATATATATATATATTTATATATATTCATAAAGTAGTAGAAAAGTATTAAAAAAAGGCATTTATATATCTATATGTAATATTTGCTTTATAGCCCTGTGTATGTATGTATATATATATATATTATTTAGCAGTAATAGAAAATAGTACAAAAGAGTAAATACTATGCAAGAAAAGAGTATATGTATATATAGGTGCCTTAAAACATAAATTCGGTAATTCAGTCATCCACACATATAAACATATATATGTATATTAAAGCTTATCTGTATGTATGTATGTATATATATATATATATATATAAATATTTTAATATATACAGACATATTTACACTTTATATCATAGATAAATTTATTTATTATTATTATTTATATATATATATATATATTATTTATATATATATATTGTCTATAGCTACAGCAATAAACCTAAACAACTTCAGGCCCCAAAAATGTCATGCATTGAGTGCCCCCTCCTCCTTCCCCCCACTACACCTATAACTATAAATAAAGACAAAAACTATGATCTATATGAATTTGGCCTATGTTTATTTCTGTGTCTCCATAGTAAACATTTTGTATAAGTGACAAACACGGGCATATGACCACATTATCACAATCAAGAAATCTTAAGACAACAATAACAATCACTCAAATCGATGCATTTTTACTCAACACGGGTTATACATATTTTTGCAAGGATTTACCTAGAAGTACAATCGGTTTTTCTTTTAAAAAACGTTTCACTACATTAAAAAAAATAAAATAAAATAAATTTAAGGAAAAAAAAAAAAAAAGAAGAAGAGGTGACCGACCGGTTAGTGAGCACATACACCGTAATATACACAACACAAATTGAAGGCAGTATTGTTGTCCCCCTGCTCCCCCTCAAGTCATTGAAATAATAAAAAATATTGTTTGTCATTTTTTGCTGCAGATTTGTGAGTTACTGTAGACGTGTCAGTACATTCTGCATTGTTCTACATCCCAAATCTTTGGTCTAAAAAAAGTAAAGAATAACCCCATGTTGTAATTTATGGTCAGAATGATACAAAGTTATAATGGCTAATTTTTTTAGGAACAGAGAGAGAGAGAGAGATACAAATTAACCATTTAGTGATTTTACTAGAACCAGAGACCATGAACACTTGTAATACTGCAGACATGGGTCTCTGGGATGACAATGAGGATGAGATATAGAAATCAGTTCTACATTCTAGTTGGATCCTATGAGATTCCCAGAGGTTAGAGTGCTCCCACATTGGGCCTCATCCCAGAACCCTATAGAGACTTGAACAGACATACATAAAATAAGGGGGGGACTCCATAAAAAATACCTGGACTTGTCTTTTTTGTTTGTTTTGTTCGCTTGTTTTTTTTTTTTCCATTCAGTTATCAATTATTATTATTAATATTATTATCCATGTACAATGTGAAATTTGTGTAAAATGTTCACTTACAGTCTTTGCTCCGTTTTGGATGGTTGTTAATGTATCAAACTGTTGGTGGATGAACCCTGATTTTGATGTGTGAAATAATCAGAAAGTCCTCCTGTTAGTCCTGTGGTAAAACTTGGCAATGATGGTCTGAGGGATTCACAGGGAAGGGTAGAGGGAGCTTGGGGTGAGGTGGAAGAAGAGGCAGCTCTGGCTGTCATTGAAGTGCTGCTTTGTGAAGTTATGGAGGGGTGGGGGACATGTGGGAAAAAGTAGCCCGTTTGTCCAGCTAAAAGGTTCACAGAGCAAGGGTTAAGGGAGTAGGTGCCAGAGCAAGGGACTGGTAGCCCACAGGGCACAGAGGCAGCAAGGGCAGCGGCTGTGAGATGGTGGGTGGCATAGGGGATCTCCCCATTAACAAGTCTGTCTACACTCAAGCCATTGGATGTAGAGAAAGAGTGGTTGTTCCCCAAAGAGTTTTGAGTCAAGACTGAGCTGTAGGGCATGGGGTGGCTGGGGTAGGCTGAGGTGGTCCCATTGTAGCTCAAAGTGCTACTGGCCCTTGGGTGATGCAAGGAGAGGAAAGGAGACATAGGCCAGTACAAGGAGCCAGCTCTATCCATGAAAGTCAGTCCAGTAGAGGTGAGCCTAGCCCCCCTTTTAAACGCCAGCTTAGCCCTGGATGTGGTGGACCTCCGCCGGAGCTTGCCAGTGGTGCCACCAATGAAGACATCATCGCTGCTAGGGTCCAACATCCAGTAGTTCCCTTTGCCAGGGTCATCGTAGTGACGAGGTACTTTGACAAAACACTTGTTCAGGCTGAGGTTGTGTCGGATGGAGTTCTGCCAGCCTTGCTTGTTCTCCCTGTAGTAAGGAAAGTTCTTCATGATGAACTCGTAGATGCCATTGAGGGTCAGGCGCTTCTCAGGACTCTGGCGGATAGCCATCATGATGAGGGCATTGTAGGAGAAGGGGGGCTTCTCATATTTGCCATTTTTCTTCTCCCCTTCTTTGCCATTCTCCCCATCTTTTCCACCACCTCCACCATCTACCTTTTTCTCCTCAGGCTTCTCCTTGTCATCTCCTCCAGGCAAGTCAGAAGAAGCAGGGTCCACCTTCCCAGGTGGTAGGCTCTCAGTCTTGACCTCCAGTAGGCTTTTGTCCAGCTCCTCGTCCTCCTGCACTGGTCTGTGGTGGCCCTGGAGATGGTGGGCTTGCTGTGCCAGCTGGTGATGATGGTGGTGGTGGTGGTGGTGAGGAGGAGGAGGCTGAGGGTGGTTGTCATTCTGAACCGCTTCAGGCACCAGGCTGTTGATGCTGAACGATGACTTGGGGATCATTTTCACTTCCTTCCTTTCCCCCATGTCCAACATATCACAAAGATGGGAGCAGGACACTCAGGTGAAGTTGCAGCAAGCAGCAGCAGCAGTAGTAGTAGTAGTTGTTGTTGTAGTAGTAGTAGCAGGAGCTCTGTCGCACCAATGTCTCCAAACACTTGTAGCGAAAAACAAAACGCACATAATATTGGTGTTAATTATAAAGGGGGGATAAATATAGACATATAGATAAATATCATCAAAGAAGCCAAGGGGAGGCAAAAAAAAAATGAATCAACTACTTCATGTCCCTTCAAAATAAACACAACAACCTCCCCTCTCAGCAACTAGAGTAGACAGCTAGAGCTACAATTAATTCCAGACCCAGAGACACCAAGCCTAAAAAAAAAAAAAGAAAAGAGGAAGAATTTGGTTTAACCTTTGGGTGCTGGAACCAATGGGAGAGCTCTGACTGTAGGAAGGTTTCTTCTCCACCCCACCAATGGGAACAAGGACCTAGCACATAGACCCTCCCAAACATTCTCCATCCCCTCCCCCTCCCCCT
Source organism: Engystomops pustulosus (assembly GCA_019512145.1). Classification (NCBI taxonomy): domain Eukaryota; kingdom Metazoa; phylum Chordata; class Amphibia; order Anura; family Leptodactylidae; genus Engystomops; species Engystomops pustulosus. Next base: position 18,479,660 of record CM033647.1, read on the forward strand.
CCCAACTCCTTCATCCTGCGGAGTGATCCAGGAGGGGGAAAGCTCTTTACCTTCCCCTCCCCCTCTCTCTTTTTTTTTTCCCAAACGTGATCACCCTCCCTTTACCAAATATCTAGCATTGCTTCCATCCCACTGTATTGGACCATCTTAGTCAATATTTTCTCTTATTGATTAAAGTTTGTTTATACCTTCTTTTTTTCTTAGGGAGAAAATATCCATGGAAGGAAAGAAAGTGGAAGAATCCAAGGGACTACTTTCTCCCCCAATGCCGAGGACTGAGTATATGGCTGAGAGCTTACACATTGTATCATTCATTGTGCTCGAGTTGTTACATTGTATTTGTGTTGTTTTGATTATCTATTTGGTATTTATAAACAGGATGATTTTTTTTGTGATATTTGCTGGATGCATTGAGCTCCGGCTCTCATGTGGTCAGGGGGGATATTTCACTGGAAGGTGTGTAGGGTATACAGCCTCATCCCTTATTATCTATGGCGTTAACCCTTCCTCTACCAGAGGGGATCAGCACCGCATTGCAGTGGAATTTGTGGATGTTCTGTGAATTTTTTTCCACATTATACATTCATGAGATGATGGGATATCCAATCTCAATCTTGATGATTGCATTGCCCCGGAATGATTAATATTATGTATGCAGTGGCCTTGATTATAGTCTCCTATAGTCTCTGTGATATGGCTTTGTGTATAGACATTGCCTTGTTTGTAGACTCATTAACAATTCTTCATCTTCCTTTCTGTGATTGGAAATTAATGAGTAAGTGTCGTGACAGTGGGCGACTGCCTGATATTTACTGTGTGTTTGTGCTTCTTCTCTACTAACCCCAACTGGGAGAAAATAAATAAACTGATCCATAGTAGCACTAGGGTGACCCTAGGTTCACAGCCAGGGGAAGAGAGCTGTTTGCTTCATGCATGATGCAAGGTGAGATAAGCAGGCCAGCAGATTGCATAGAAGCATGGAAGGGCAGATAGATAGATAGTAGTGGATAATTGATTGTGTTGCAATTAATCCAGATTTAATTTAGACATGATGCAAGGTTAGATAAGCAGGCCAGCAGGCTACAAATATATCAGCATATAGGATAGATGATAGATAGATAGATGGATGGATTGATAGATAGATATAGAATTAATAATACATTGTGCACGTTGTGTCTATGTGTCCTGACACCTTACCCTAATTTTATGCATTAATATAAAAGTATTTGCTCCACGTATGAAACTAGGTGCGATAAGAAGGCCTGCAGGCTTCGGATACATGCCAGCCAGACTAGATATATAGATATCTAGATAGATTATTGATTGTGACGAAATCGGTCAGGATTAAGACATTTAGACATGATGCAGCATGCATAGTCTTAATAAATGGATATATTTGCACCCCATATATACAAGGGAAATCATATTTCAAACTATAGGTACATGCCAGCAGATAACATGGATAGATAAATGAATTTATTGTGTTGCAATAGGTATAAATTAAAAGTAGATATGATGCAGCATGCAAAGATTTAATACATTGCTTCAATTTGCACCCCAATATACAAGGGTCAGCAGATGCCAGGCTGCATATATATGCCAGAAGATAGATAGATAGATAGATAGATAGATAGATAGATAGATAGATGTGGTGTTGCAGTGAGTCTAGGGTAAATGTAGATATCATGCAGCATGCATAGTGTTAATACATGGACACATAATCACACAGTCGCAAAATTCTGTGACCTCACACCTTATCCGAATCTGATGCATTTATATAAGTTTCATGTTTATAAAGTTGCATAATTATGTATATATATATATATATATATATATATATATATATACACACATATATACATATTTATATATACATTATTCCTAAACCACCAGCTGAATATACAGTGCTCTTAGTATGTCCATAACACCAGTACTAGTAGTATATTTCCTAGTACAACCACAGTGCAGGGATGTGAGGAGCTGGGGAGAGGGAATCCAGGGCCTAGGTGTAGGGAATATCTAGGGGAGGCTTCTCTGGGCTGCTGTGTGACTCCAGGTTAGATAAACATGGAGTGATGTGGAGTATCTGCACTATGTGTACTCTGCTGTGCAGGAAGGAAAGTGTTGATTAACACAGAAGGGAAAAAAGCGAAATTAGCTGATTGCATGCTCATAAGAGCAAGCTGTCATTGAAATGCTTTTAAAATAGACACAGCTGGGTGTTTATGTTGAGAAATGGCTCGTGTTTTTGCTAATAGTGAAATAAGCATGATTTTGTATACCAAACATTCTCACATCATTAAAATTTGTAATCTGTGCTGGTTTGTGACACAAAGAAAAGAAGAGATTCTTCTCCCAGTGAAATTTGCTGATATGATATTAACTCAATCAAAATGAGCTTTGTGCTCCATAACACTGACTGCATCGGTTTATTATACAAAATGCTGTTTGTTAACATTGAATGTTTTCTCCAAATACCCCCCCTATGGAACACAAAGAGCTCTGCTTCACTGTAATCGCCTGCATTGTTTTGCTTCTGAATTTTTAATGCTTGGAAATGCATCTCAGGTCAGAGGCAATGGCTGCAAATCTGCTGCAAGTATCAATCTAAACAGAGGATCCCTATAGCTGCAACATAAAGCAGCATAAACAGCATAGTATATATCATAACTGCACCTATGCTGCATATAGCAAGATAAACAAGACATGTATACAGATTAATAGCTGGAAATGTAATGCTTACGTCACTATAGACTACATAAGTCTCAATGTTGTGGCTGGAAATCTTTAATGTGTATCAATATAGACAAATAACATATACAATATTGTAACTGCAACTATACTGCATATAATATCACAAACAATTCATCTCTATAGATTAATAACTGGAAATGTCCTGCTTACGTCACTATAGACTATATATATTCCTTAAGATTTTAATGTTATGACTGCAAATCTGCAATATGCATCAGTATAAATAGTGGTTCCCTATACTGTAACTGCAACATATAGCAACATAAACACAACAGCAAAGATTTTATAATTGGTTATGTCACTATATACTATATATGGCTACAAATCTGCTGCATGCATCGATATAAACAGTGTATACCTATACTACAACTTTACTAGATATAATAACAGAAAAAAGCACTATACAGATAAGGCTGCAAATTTACTGCTTATGTCATTGTAGGCCATAACTCCCGAAATTTCTCCAACTAATGGCTGCAAAACTGCTGCAATTATCAATATAATCAGTGTGTACCCAAGAGTATACTACAACTTTACAACAGATTCATAGCTGCAAATTTACTGCTTATGTCATTGTAGGTCAAGTATCCCTAAAAACCTCAATGGCTGGAAAACTGCTGTATGCATCAACATAAATAGTATTATTCTATAGTGTATATGCAACTACACTTCATATAGCAACATATACCACGGGTCCATACAAATCAATAACTGCATTATTTTTTGCTTACGTCCCCACAGGCCACATATCCCAAAATATCAAAACTATATATATATATATATATATATATATATATATATATATATAGTATTCCTACACATATCACACATATACACTACACAATTTAAAGTGGATAAAAAAATATATCAATGGAAACAATGTATCCCTGAATGATTCTACATCTATTGCATTAATCACTATTATTATTGCAGATTATTATTGCATATTATTATCCTATGGATACTTTATATATGTATCTGCATATTATCATACCATACAATAAATGTCTAGCTACTCTGTTCACATCTAGGCTGTGGATATGTATCAGTATATGCCATGTATTCCTACATTACTGAACTCAATTATGCAAATGTCAACACTAGATGAACACCAAAAATAAAGAAATATTATAGAAGATTTTTTTTTTTAATCTAATCTACTCATAGATAATCTTTCTAGACAACCACATAGTATATCTATGGAGGAGTCACCTGGAGTCCTCTGGAGTCTGGATTCTCTTTGGGACTTTCACTTGTCCTGTGTAAATCTCCTCTTCCCTCTGCAGGCTCAGGGGTATGTGACCAGGACAGCTCAGAGCTGCTCATACAATGGGCCACTCTTGCCTAGGACCACTAGCCAGCCCTCTCACCCTTTGGCTGCTAAGGGGGGACTAAACTAAGATTTGGCAGTGAAAGGGTGTACTTTTTTTGTTACACTCCATGCTACTATGTTGTAGACACAAAGTGACATTACATTGCTCTATCATGTCACCAGCAGTTGGAGTGGACTCCTTGAGACCTGGCTTGGGGTTACCTTGCACTGCATGAAATACTCTCTTTGTTTGGTGTAAGTTACCTGTAACAGCAAGATAAGGTCTAAAGTATTTGCAAACAAAAATGAAATCCCTTACCCCCACCCCCCACCGCAGGCACAACTGCACCCCTTCTAACTCCTGGGAAAGTTCCTGAAAGCTCCTCTCATCAGGGCACTCGGTGACATTACAAGTACATGGCTTTTACTCACCAAATCTCCTGTGGATTGGATATGGAAAGATTTTCAGAAAACATGTCAAGATCAAGTGTGGAGACTCCAGAATAAAGTTTACA
>CM033647.1:18484283-18526997 GCA_019512145.1 Engystomops pustulosus
ATCTATCCTATATCTATCTATCTATCTATCTATCTATCTATCTATCTATCTCTATCTATCTATACATCTATCTATCTATCTATCTATCTATATCATTTAGTTATTTATCTATCCCTATCTATCTATTCATATCTCATCATCTATCTATCTATCTATCTATCTATCTACTACTATATATATATCTATCTATTATCTATCTATCCTCTATCTCATATCTATCTATTTATCTATCTACATATCTATCTCATATCTATCTAATCTCCTATCTATCTATCTTCTATCTACATATCTATCTATCAAGTCAATCAATCAATCATATATCTATCTATCATCTACTATTTAGTTATCTATCTATCTATCTATCTATCATCTATCTATCTATCATCTATCTCTAATTCTCATCTCTATCTTTCTATTAAATCTTTTTAATCATTATCTATCTCTCTCATATCTATCTATATCTATAACTTCTAATTTATAATTTATTTGTTTTATCTATTTTTTTTCACTATCTATATTGTCATCTATTGTCATCTATCTATTCTTTACAATATATCTATATGTCATATGTATGTATCTATCTATTGTCTACATTTTCTTCATTATAGTAGTCTTTTATTTATCTATCTATTGGTTTATCGACCAGTTTCTTTCTTTCTTTCTTTCTTTCTTTCTTTCATGATCTTTCCATTTACTTTTGCATATGTTTATTTCTACTTACCTATTATTTTGTTCTATCTCTCTCTATCTGCTATAAATGAATGTATAGTAGGCCTATACGTGTCAGAGCTGTTGTTGCCGCTGTCTGCAGGTAAGACTAGCAGTCCAACTATGGAGTTACAGATTCCTGGCATGTGCCAGCTTGAGGCAGTATGTGTCAGTATGTCTCCTCCAGATCTGTTGGCGAACTGGAGATAATGAAATGTGTGAAAAGAAGACAATTGCTGCAAATGCAAATAAACACTAAGAAGAATTCTCATTTGCACACATGACAGATCGTTCATTTAGAGAAGAACTATAATGCACTGCCATAAAAAATATAATAACACGAGTTGGCCAGCTCCAAATCCTATGTAATCCTGAGCAGCTGGCATGGGTGCTAAAGTGGAGTGATTAGATGTTTACTGGTTTAGGTCTCCTTATTCCAGGGGTTTGGTTACAGGTTATACCATTAAGTTGCAAGAACAGGAGAAAGAACCAAACTTCTCAGTGAGGGGCATTCACACCACAAACTGTGGCAGTCTGAGCACCAACCCTATCACTCATAGAAGATCTGCAGGTTTGTCAGCACATTCAGAGCAAACACACACACACAGGAATGACATACAGTAGATAATATCATGAAAGTCATGCACACCTAAATAGATTGTATACCATGCACATGTTCATACACCACACACATATATATTATATATAGACACATAAATACATACATACAAGCAGATTCGTTTATACAACAATACACAAACCACACCTGGCTGATAACATTAGGAAAGAGATAGGACCTCGTGCACACATAAATATTTGTATATATATATATATATTATATACAAATCTACACACACTTGCTATATACATTGATAACATAGTTGAGAGAGATAAGGATTATGCACTAAAAAACTTCATGTATCAACTCAATAAAAAACTCTTGTATATTTAAATATACACACAAATACATACATACACACAAATCATGTAAACATAATTATATTCTACACCATTGACTGATGTACACGTAGATTAGAAATATGAAAGTCATAACTACAACATAAACATGTAGAAAATCACACGTAAAGATATGTATATAACTCAATACATACACATAAACCTATACATAATACACCAACAGTATAACAGATACATTCAGACCACACACACACACACACAACACTGCTTACTGAGATAAATCCATGTCCCCATAAATATATGTATAACTCAAAATGCACTATTCATAAATTAAAAGCACAATACATACTAACAAAATTCACACACACAAAAAGAAATCTACAACATTCACATTGACACTCCATGGAGAAAATATAAAGAACTCAGAGCACACACATAATGTATATAGGCCACATATTCATACCACATGACAACGACTTAAGCTTTATATATAACACAAAATACTTAAAATTATATTAACACGCTTCACAACACCCAACACCAATTTACATACATTCATATAGTATATATATATATATTAGATATATATATATATATATATAATAAGTGGGTGCAAGACAAATTCATAGGAAGGCGATCCATACATGCACAGACATGCACACAATGCAATTATATACAATATACAGTTTTACACGGAGGGCATGCATGCATAATATACACACACATATCTGGTATATAGACATCATCCACTCATTCCCACTAAAATTATATATATACACTCACCACACATGATGCCATTCACCCAAAATGGAGTATCTATGTATAGGCACTTACCCATTATATATATAGTATATATTATATTATATATATATATTATAATATATATACAACAACACACACAAGAACCCAGTGACAAATCCCTTGTACTACAACTGATCTGGGAAGCTAATGATAAAGATCGTTGTTCCTGGCTTGTCATTTCACCAGGTTCATCATAACATTATGGCACAGAACTTTGCCTGAAAACAGGAGAAAAGGAAAAAAGGGAAAGAGAAAAGCAGATATGGGGAGAGAGAGAGAAAGAGAGAGAGAAGAGGATCAGGGAAGTCCTCATCCCCAGTCTATGGTCTGCAGGTCCCAGCCACATCTGTACGGACATAGGAGCTGGGAGAGGTCCTGTATAATATAAGTGAATGCAGGCCTTGCACTCAGTACTAGTAAGGAGTTAACCTCCAGTAGTGAGGAGCTCAGTGCCTGGTGTCTGCTCTGTGTGCTGTGTATTGATGTAGACCTGCTGATTAATTTGCACTTACACTACTACATGTATAACCATAGGATGGAGGGCGGGAAGGCTGGGGGAAGGTTACCCATATTAATCCCACCCACTCCGAGATCAAGGAATCCCTCATGTTACCAAGTCCTTTTTCCTCTACTCTACATGTTCTTAAGTGATGCAGACAGTCACAAGTGTTCTGTGAAATCAGCAAGGCTTCCGGGATTCCGAAGATTACGAAGCAGTCTATAGGTGAGCAAGTGTTCGGATCGGTGTTGAGAGGCCATGTTTCTAGTAATAGGTGTAAACCTCATACTCACATTTGCTTCCTGTAGTCAATAGAGTAGTTCAGATAGGATAGACGATAGATAGATAGAGTAGATATGAGTAGATAAGAGAATATATAGATAGATGATAGAAGATAGAGAATGTGTAGAGAACCGTAATAGAAATACGATGACGATAGACGATAGATACACGATAGATGATAGATAGAGATAGTAATAGATAGACATAGATAGAATAGAGCGTAAATAATAATAGAAGATAGATAGATAGATAGATAGATAGATACGATCAGAATTCAGTATGTATCTTCACCTATGACCCACTGCTTTAAATGTTTTGCTACATTTAAGCTTTTTTTTTGTTAGCCATTTTTTTATGCTACCTATCTCTTTATCTCTCAGCTATCTATTTAGACATCCATCTATATCAATTATACCATCTATCTACTGGTAATGTTTTTTTTCAATCCATGCCATTCCATGCTCATATCTATTAAATGTATCCATCTTCTTATGTATTTTCAATAGTCTCTTTATATCTATGCTATCTATGCATACTATCTAATCTATCTACTAGCTATCTATCGCCTACTATCTATCTAATCTATCTACTTCTATCTTATCTATCTATCTATCTATCCTCCATCTATCTCACTATCTATCTATCTATCTATCTATCTATCTATCTTATCTATCTATCTATCTAGATATCTGTATTATTGTCATCTATTTACTCCTAGTCTCATATCTAACGTAAGAACATTCTATCTTATCTATTTTCTATCTATCTATCTATCTATCCTATATCTATCTATCTCTCATTTCTATTCTCTCTGTCATATGTCTAATATATCTCTTTTATCTCTTATCTCTATCAATCTATCATCTCCTCTATGTACATACCTACCTACCTACCTACCTACCAACTTCCTCGGTGTATCATAATATCCTGGTATTCCTGGTATTGACCTGATACTTAGCAGAACCTCGTTTCTTGTAAATACCTATATATCTCTTTCACTCTCATCTATCGTGTCCCAATCACTAGTCTTGTAAAATTCCCAGATAATGTACAACCATGAAAATACTGATGTAAGGCAATGAAAAGCAGCTGGAGAGTCCATGCGTAGGCATGACATCTGCTGGGAGCTCCTGGGAAGCTCTTGTAGTATGGGAGCACAGCTCTGGCCTTTGTAGTGGAGGCTCATTAACCCTTCTGCGTGTGTGTAGCTGATTGACAAACACTTCGGGGGCTCTATGATGGGGGGCCTGTGTACCACCCAAGCCAACTGTTTCTTAAAAAGACAGTGACCTTCCTTCCATTGGATGTCACCTCCAGGTGTTGTATTGTAGGTGAGAGACCCAGTCTGCCAGTTCATCATTATGGTGGGGGGTAAAGAATGGAGCTTGATTATGGAGCCCTCACAGTCTTCCTCAATGCTGATCTATATTCCAGGGACTGAATGCCAGAAATTAGTCTGCGAGGTGTGAACCGTGTTAAAGGGACTCAACCAAAAGTGTATCTTGTGTATGGATGCATGGTGCAATCTTTGTTCTCTGTAGCAGCCATAATAGGGGAGGGGACTGCAAGTCCTAGTATAGGGGTTATCCCCTCCCATGACTTACTCATATATCACACTCTTCAGATACTATCATACTATAACAAGGAAATACTTCTCAAAAGTATAATAGAGGGGTACAAACCCCCCTCCTACCCCCCACCGATACTTTATAGTTATTCTGGTGTATGTTACATTGGACAATTCTATATATCTACTCACATCTATTCTATCTATATTCTATCTATTACATGGTAGATATCACTTATATATCCACTCTATTACTATCATCATGCTCTATCAAATCATAACTCTATCTATCATATTCTATCGTATCTATCTATCTAGCATCTATCTATCTATCTATCTTATCTAATATCTATCATGAATCGATCTTTTGCACAAATGCCTACTAAATAAGAAAAAAGAAACCATAAAGCGTATGATGTGCATTCCCTTTGCTCCATCATTCACACTATATATATAATGTTATAACGCACCACATTTTTCACCTGTTTTTGTTAATTTTTTCGCTCATGCAAGCAAATTTGCAGATAATTCATATAGTGAAAATCTATGCAAAAAAAAAAAAAAAATAATAAATAAAATTTGTTTTTCCTGAGATTAGACTCGTCTTTTAGTATTATAATCCTTACATCCCTGCATCCCCATCATCCCTCGAGAACATATAGCTTGTCTACAGGGAATAAATGCTAACTGACAATATGTGTGTGTTACTGTGGTGTTAAGTCGGATGAAAAATGGACACCAGATAATCTTTTTTTAAAAACATTTGATGATATTATAGATTACTGTAAAGATATCAGTCGCTGATGTATAAAAACAGTAATCATGACAATAATTAAAAGGATAATAATTATAATGGCAATTTAAAAAAAAATTCATACATAATAATGGAATAATAATATAAGTACAATAAGAACCATAGAATAATAATAAAAATAATACAATAAAATATCAATATTTATTCATGTTAATAATAATAATAAATAATAATAATATAGATTGATCATGTTATAATAAAAATAATTAAAATTTACTAAACTTAATAATAAAATACGAATTAGCAAAATTCAAAAAAATAATATTGATGAGTATGAAGAATAAAACAAGTACAAATAATGTGAATAAAATAAACGTGCATATGGAAATTTATATTTGAATGAGGTAATATATCATATTTTTATTATTATTGTTAAAAATAACAATAGTAAAAAAAAAACAATAGTAATAATAATAAATAATAACATTTATTATGTGAATAAAAGTTATGAAATACATATGTTAATAAACACCATTTATTTACAATAATGTATAAGATATAATATATTCTATATTATTGTTCATAAAAATAATTAAAAATAATACATAATAATATAATGATAACAGAATAACCATTCAAATTACCAAATAAATCCACCATTATAATACTGTAATAAAAAATAATTATTCAACTAAAAGAATAATAATATCATTTTGATCAAGAAAGTACTGCAAAGTATCTGACACATTGGTAAAGCATAAGCTGTACATTGAATCCTGCATGGAGACAGTATTATAAGAAATGAGACTTCCATTCCATGCACCTGATTTACAGGTGGAAGCTGACTTTTTATTGTATCCATTGTTGTGGCAGCATCTTCTCAACCACAAATAAAATAGTTTCTCTCCCCACCCCCATCCCCTTTCCATTGCACCTTGTTTTGGCCCTTAGCAATATGGCAGGGCTGTAGGATTTCTATTGTGTGTTTCGTGCAGTGATGAGTAATAAATGTTGTTGTTTTGGGTGTGCAGCTTGATAATAATCTGAATGCGAGATGTAAAGTGTGTAATCTCCAGGAGATTAGAAACACAACCTGCAACAGTCTCCTCTAATACCTCAGCCCCTGCCACATAAGAACAGTATATAGATAATTGCACTAATTGCTGGGAGAGATGTAATTGGCTTTTTGTATGATATTTTTTTTCGTTACTGTGATCGTAATATCCACCACTCCCGTGATAAATATTATAACTGCACAACTTGTCTGCTGTGTCCCTTTTGTTTGCAAGGCTTATCCAACAACAAAACCAGATCCCCAACACCAATACCTAAAGATGTGGCTTCTGACTTAGTAACAATGCAAACCCAAGCAGAAAAACACAACACGAACATTGATCAGCAACCCTCCAAATATTAATAGGATTTTTTTTTTTATTCTTAGACTATTAAAGTGGGATGAAATGGAGGTGGGAAACTCCAGACACATTGAAGGTGTAAATTCAAATCAAATTACCTAAAAAAAAGAGCAGGTATCCGAACATGATCAATTAGTCTGGTTTTATTAGAGATGTTAGAAGAGGGTAAATAAGACTTGCTTGAATCTATAATTGGGTTTTGTATTATCATGTAGTGTTTGCCGAATAATTTTATGACATAGGGTGGTTAACACTGCACCACTCACATGTTGTTGTAGTTTAAAGATTATTTGCTATTATGCAAACGGCGAACAACCAGCCGGAGAACGGGGTATTTGGGTCTTGCCTCTGCATTTCAGCCCAGGCATGTGGCGGCCAGCAGACAGAAAACATGTCAAGATCAAGTGTGGAGACTCCAGAATAAAGTTTACAATCTATCTATCTATCTATCTATCTATCTATCTATCTATCTATCTATCTATCTATCTATCTCCTATCTATCTATCTATCTATCTATCTATCTATCTATCTATCTATCTATTTAGTTATTTATCTATCTACATATCTATCTATCTCATATCTATCTATCTATCTATCTATCTATCTATCTATCTACATATATATCTATCTATCTATCTATCTATCTATCTATCTCATATCTATCTATTTATCTATCTACATATCTATCTCATATCTATCTATCTCCTATCTATCTATCTATCTATCTACATATCTATCTATCAATCAATCAATCAATCAATCATCTATCTATCTATCATCTATCTATTTAGTTATCTATCTATCTATCTATCTATCTATCTATCTATCTATCTATCTATCTCTAAATTCATCATCTCTATCTTTCTATTATAAATCAATTTTTAATCGATTATCTATCTCTCTCATATCTATCTATATCTATAAATCTATCTATATTTATAATTTATTTGTTTATCTATTTTTTTTCACTATCTATATTGTCATCTATTGTTCATCTATCTATTCTTTTACACATATATCTATATGTCATATGTATGTATCTATCTATTGTCTACATTTTCTTCATATTATAGTAGTCTTTTATTTATTTATCTATCTATTGGTTTATCGACCAGTTCTTTCTTTCTTTCTTTCTTTCTTTCTTTCATGTATCTTTCCATTTACTTATTGCATATGTTTATTTCTACTTACCTATTATTTTGTTCTATCTCTCTCTATCTGCTATAAATGAATGTATAGTAGGCCTATACTGTGTCAGAGCTGTTCTTGCCAGCTGTCTGCAGGGTAAGACTATCAGTCCATGACTATGGAGTTACAGATTCCTGGCATGTGCCAGCTAGTAATGCAGTATGTCATGTTCTCCTCCAAGATCTGTTGGCGAACTGGAGATAATTGGTGAAAAGAACACTTGCTGCAAATGCAAATAAACACTCAGAAGAATTCTCATTTGCACACATGACAGATCGTTCATTTAGAGAAGAACTATAATGCACTGCCATAAAAAATATAATTAACACGATTGTGCCAGCTCCAAATCCTATGTACTCCTGAGCAGCTGGCATGGGTGCTAAGAGTGGAGTGATTAGATGTTTACTGTTGAGTTGTCTCCTTATTCCAGGGGTTTGGTTTACAGGTTATACCATATTTGCAAGACACAGGAGAAAGAACCAAACTTCTCAGTGAGGGGCATTCACACCCCACAAACTGTGGCAGATCTGACAGCCCAACCCTATCACTCATTAGAGATCTGCAGGTTTCAGCACATTCAGAGCAAACACACACACACAGGATGACATACATGTAGATAGATATATAGAAAGTCATGCACACATAAATAGATGTGTATACTCATATGCACATGTTCATACACACACACATATATTTATATATATACACATAAATACATACATACAAGCATATTCTTTATATACAACAATCCACAACCACACGCTGGCTGATATACATTAGGAAAGAGATGGACCCTCGGGCACACATAAATATTTGTATTATATATATATTATATACAAATCACACACACTTGCTATATACATTGATATACATTGAGAGAGATAAGGATTATGCACTAAAATTCATGTATAACTCAATAAAACTCTGTATATTTAAATATACACAATACATACATACAACACCAATCATGTAAACATAATTATATTCTCACACATGACGGATGTACACGTAGATAGAAATATGAAATCATAACACACATAAACATGTAGAAATCACACGTAAAGATATGTATATACTCAATCATACCACATAAACATATACATACACACAACATGTACAGATACATTCTACACACACACACACACACACACACTGCTTACTGAGATATAATCCATGCCCCATAATATATGTATATACTCAAATCACATATTCATAAATATAAAGCACAAATACATACATAACAAATGCACACACAAAAAAGAAATCTACACCATTCACATTGACACACCATGGAGAAATATAAAGAACTCAAGCACCACATAATGTATATATGGCCACATATTCATACCACATAGAGAATATATATTTATATACCAAAAGGTATATACTTACACCGCTTTCATACACACCACAAAATCCAATTTATACATACATCATATATATATATATATATATATATATATTATATATATATATATTATAAGTGGGTGCAAGACAATTCATAGGAAGGCATCCATACATGCACAGACATGCACAATGCACATTATATACAAATATAAGTTTATACAGGAGGGCATGCATGCATAATATACACACACATATCTGTATATAGACATCATCCACTCATCCACTAAAATTATATATATACACTCACACACAGTGATGCATTCACCCACAAACATCGGATGTATCTATGTAAGGCACTTACCCATATATATAGATATATATATATATATATTTTATATATTATAATATAAAACACACACAGAACCCAGTGACACAATCCCTTGTACTACACTGATCTGGGAAGCTAATGAAATAAGCCATGCTGTGTCCTGGCTTGTCCATGTTCACCAGGTTCCATCATAACATTATGGCACAGGAACATTTGCCTGAAAACCAGGAGAAAGGAAAAAAGGGAAAGAGAAAAAGCAGATATGGGGAGAGAGAGAGAAAGAGAGAGAGAAGAGGATCAGGGAAGTCCTCATCCCCAGTCATGGTCTCTGCAGGTCCCAGTCCACATCTGTACAGGACATAGGAGCTGGGAGAGGTCCTGTATAATATAAGTGAATGCAGGCCTTGCACTCAGTACTAGTAAGGAGTTAACCTCCTAGTAGTGAGGAGCTCAGTGCCTGGTGTCTGCTCTGTGTGCTGTGTATTGATGTAGACCTGCTGATTAATTTGCACTTACACTACTACATGTATAACCATAGGATGGAGGCAGGGAAGGCTGGTGGGAAGGTTACCCATATAATCACCACTCCGAGCAAGGAATCCCTCATGTTACCAGTCTTTTCTCTACTCTAATGTTCTCTTAAAGTGATGCAGACAAGTCACAAGGTTCAGTAGAATCAGCAAGGCTTCCGGGATTCCGATTAGATTGCAAGCTTTTGTGAGCAGGATATGTTCGATCTGTATGGAGGCCATGTTCTAGTAATAGGTTATAACCTCATACTCACATTTGCTTCCTGTATGTCAATAAGAGATAGATAGATAGATAGATAGATAGATAGATAGATAGATAGATAGATAGATAGATAGATAGATAGAACGATATATAGAAGATAGATAGAAGATAGATAGATAGATAGATGGATACATAGATAGATAGATAGATAGATAGATAGATAGATAGATAGATAGAAGATAGATAAAAGCATGGATAGATAGATAGATAGATAGATAGAAGATAGATAGATAGATAGATAGATAGATAGATTCAGAATTCAGTATGTATCTTCATCCATGACCACTGCTTTAATGTTTTGCTACATTTAAGCTTTTTTTTTTTAGCCATTTTTATGCTACCTATCTCTTTATCTCTCCATCTATCTATTTAGACATCCATCTATATCAAATATACCATCTATCTACTGGTAATTTTTTTTCAATCCATCCATTCCATGCTCATATCTATTAAATGTATCCATCTTTCTTATGTATTTTCAATATGTCTCTTTATATCTATCTATCTATCTATCTATCTATCTATCTATCTATCTATCTATCCTCCACTATCTATCTATCTATCTATCTATCTATCTATCTATCTATCTATCTATCCCCTATCTATCTAGTATCTGTATATCTGTCATCTATTATATATCTACCTATCTCATATCTAACAGTAATGAACAGTTCTATCTTACTATTTCTATCTATCATCTATCTATCTATCTATCTATATCTAATCTCTCTATTTCTATCTCTGTCTATATGTCTAATATATCTCTTTTATCTCTTATCTCTTCAATCTATCTATCTCCTATTTACATACCTACCTACCTACCTACCTACCAACTTCCCTCGGTGTATCATAATATCCTGGTATTCCTGGTATTGGACCTGATACCTTAGCAGAACCTCGTTTTCCTTGTAAATATCTATATATCTCTTTCACTCTCCTCTATCGTTGTCCACAATACATCTAGTGTAAAATTCCCAAATAATGTACAACCATGGAAAATACTGATGTAAGGCAATGAAAAGCAGCTGAGGAGAGTCATGCTGTAGCATGACATCTGCTGGGAGCTCCTGGGAAGCTCTTGTAGTATGGAGCCACGCTTCTGCCTTTGTAGTGGAGGCTCATGTAACCCTTCTGGTGTGTAGATGATCTGACAACACTTCGGGGGCTCTATGATGGGGGGCCCTGTGTACCAACCCAAAGCCAACTGTTTCTTAAAAGTACAGTGAACTTCCTTCCATTGGATGTCACCTCCAGTGTGTTGATGTGTAGGTGAGAGGACCCAGTCTGCCAGTTCATCATTATGGTGGGGGGGGTAAAGAATGGAGCTTGATTTATGGAGACCCTTCCACAGTCTTTCCTCACTTGCGATCTATATTCCAGGGACTGTGCCAGAAATTAGTCTGCGAGGTGTGAACCGTGTTTAAAGGGACTCAACCAAAAGTGTATCTTGTGTAGTGAGCTGGGTGCAATCTATTGTTCTCTGTATGCAGCCATATAGGGGGGACTGCAGTCCTAGTATGGGGTTATCCCTCTCCCATGACTTTACTATATATCACAGCTCTTCAGATACTATCATAATAATACAAGGATACTCTCTAAAAGTATTAATAGAGGGGTACAAACCCCCCTCCTACCCCCCACCGATACTTTATAGTTATTCTGGTGTATGTTACATTGGACAATATATATTACTATCTCACATCTATTCATATCTATATTCTATCTATTACATGGTTAGATATCACTTATATATCCACTCTATATATCTATCTTCATTCCTATCAATTATAAATCATCTATATCTCATATATATCTATCTATCATCTATACTATCTATCTATCTATCTATCTATCTATCATATCTACTATATCTATCATGAATCGATCTTTTGCACAAATGCCTACTAAATAAGAAAAAAGAAACCTATAAGCATGATGTGATTCCCTTTGCTCCATCATTCACACTATATATATAATGTTATAACGCACACATTTCACCTGTTTTGTTAATTTTTTCGCTCATGCAACTAAATTTGCAGATAATTCATATAGTGAAAATTATGCAAAAAAAAAAAAAAATATAAAATAAAATATTGTTTTTCCTGAGATTAGACTCGTCTTTATTAGTATTATAATCCTTAATTCGATCCCATCATCCCTCTAGATACACATATAGCTTGTCTACAGGAATAAAATGACTACTGACAATATGGTGTGTACTGTTGTGTTAAGTGGATGAAATAATGGACACAGATACATTCTTTTTTTTAAAAACATTTGATGATATTATAGATTGTAAAGATATCCGTCGCTGATGTCATAAATAACAGTAATCATGACAATAATTAAAAGGATAATAATATAATGCAATTAAAAAAAAATTCATACAATAATAATGGTAATAATAATATAAGTAAAATAAGAACCATAAGAATAATAATAAATATTACATAAAATATCTAATATTATCATGTTAATAATAATAATAATAATAATAATAATAGTTAGATCATGTTAATATAAAAATAATAAAATTACTAAATTAATAATAAAATACGAATTAGCAAAATTCAAATAAAAATAATATTTATGATATGAAGAATAAAACAAGTACCAAATAATGTGAAAAAACGTGCATATGGAAATTTATATTGAATGAGGTAATAATCCAATTTTATTATTATTGTTAAAAATAACAATAGAAAAAAAAAACAATAGTAATAAATAAAATAATAACATTTATTATGTGAATAAAAAGTATGATACATAATGTTAATAAACACATTTTATTTACAAATATGTATAATGATATAATATATTCATATATTATGTTCATAATAAAATAATAAAAAAATAATAATAATATAATGATAACCGAATAACCATTCAATTTACCATAATTACAACACCATATAATACTGTAATAAAGAAATATTATTCAACTAAAAGTAATAATAATATCATTTTAGATCAAGAAAGATACTGCAAAGTAATCTGACACATTGTAAAGCAAAGCTGTACATTGAATCCTGCATGGAGACAGTATTATAAGAAAATGAGACTTCCATTCCAGCCCTGATTTACAGGTGGAAGCTGACTTTATTGTATCCTTGTGTGCAGCATCTTCTACCACAAATAAAAATATTTCTCCCCCCCCATCCCTTTCCCATTGCACCTGTTTTGCTGCCTTAGCATATGGCAGGGCTGTAGGATTTCTATTGGGTGTTTCTGGTGCAGTGATTATAATGTTGTTGTTTGTGTTCCAGCTTGATAATCTGATGCAGTAGTTAAGTGTAACTCCAGGAGATTATAAACACAACCTGCAACAGTCTCTCTAATACCTCAGCCCCTGCCACATAAGAACAGTATAAAGATAATTGCCATAATTGCTGGAGAGATTGTAATTGGCTTTTTGTTGATATTTTTTTCTGTTGCACTTGTGTCTATATCCAACATCCCTGATAAATATTATAACTGCACAACTTGTCTCTGCTTGTCCCTTTTGTTTGCAAGCATTATCCACAACAAAACCAAGATCCCCAAACAATACCTAAGATGTGGCTCTCTGTTACATTAGTAACAATGCAAACCCAAGCAGAAAACACACAAAAGAAACATTGATCATCACCTCCAAATATAATAGATTTTTTTTTATTCTAGACATAAAAGGAGGGATGAAATGGATGGGAAACTCCAGACACATTGAAGGTGTAATTCAATCAAATTACCTAAAAAAAAGAGGCAGGATCCAGAACAGATCCATTATGTCTGGTTTATTAGAGACTGTAGAATAAGGAAGACTTGCTGAATCTATAATTGGGTGTAATCATGTTAGTGTTTGAGAAGAAAAATGAACTAGGTGTTTAACACTGCACAACAACATGTTTAGAAAGAAGACTATTTATTCAAACAGATTTTTTTTATTCACAGGCATGTGGAGACCAAACACATTTCAGGGGGTTTCTTTGTAAATGAAGAGAATTAAATGCACTGAAATATTATTTTTCTCCTTGTAGAATATATACAAAAAAAGCTTCCACCCCAGCGCCCCTACAGGACATTCTGAGAATGCAGGATAAAGCAAAGCTCCATCGATCTGACTAATAAATTACAGTATTAAAAGATCTGCTCCTCACTGATCACTCTACTACATGGGCACCATTACAGGATGAAGCAAGTCATGACTTAATAACCCTCCTCCTTGTCTATTGGTGATGGGGGAAGTTTATGTTGAGGTTTTAGAAGAACCGCAGACAAATGTTTCTAGGAATTGACCTCTGAGCACACAAAGACATACACAGGGGCCAAGACTGAGAGGAGGAAGATTTGCATTGATTTCTGAACAATATTCTATTAGTCTTACATGATAGCAAGACTGGTTGTATTACAAACTGAAACAGAGAATAGAATAAGGATAGATAGACAGATAGATAGATAGATAGATAGATAGATAGATAGATAGATAGATAGATACGATCCATAGATAGGAGATGAATGATAGATATATGTTAAGAGATCGTAGGAGAAGGAATTAGATAGATAGGAGAGATTAAAGAGAGAATGATTAGATAATAGTAAGAGATAGATATGGACAGTAGACGCGATATAGATCAGTCGATAGAAAATAAATGGTAGATAAAGAGATAGGGCATAGACAGGAGACAGATGATGGATATATAAAAAGAAATATGGGACAGATATGAGATGATAGAAACAAGAATGGATAGAAATAGTTAAGAGATAATTAGAAAGATAGGCGACAATCATAGATATTTTGAGCAGACTATATAATGGATAGATACATAATAGATTTATACATATATGCTTTATGATAGATAGATGAAAGATAGGTATCTAGATAAAGAAAGATAGATAAATTAAATATGAGATATCTTATGAAAGATATACAATAGAGATGATGGTAGGGAGCTAGATGGTAATACATAGATTTTTGAAAGCGTTCGTACCGTGGTGGTTGTGAAATACGACGCGTTTCTGTTAAAGTAGAAAATGTACATAAAGTCAGTCGTTTTGTATTGATTTTGATATATTCAGGTCACTTCTAGATCATAGGAGGCAATGGGAAATTAATTCCCGACTATGCAGACATTATGAAAAAAACCAAACAAATTAACGGAACTGGGAAGAACAATGTAAAATATGTGATGATGGTAAAATACTAATAATGATAGAAGAAGAAGAAATAGAAGAAAGAAAGAAAGAGCGGAGCGAGAACATCTTGATCTTAGACCACACTGCAATATGATGAAACACAGACGATGATGACAAGAAATACAACATGATTCCACAAACGGAATGATTATCTATCTCACTTATCTATCTATCTATCTATCTACTAATCTATCATCTATCTATCTATCTCCTATCTATCTATCTCTCTATCTATCTCTATCTATCTCATATATCCATCTCATATCTATCTATCTATCTACTATCATCTATCTATCTATCTATATCTATCTCTATCTATCTATCTTCTATCTCTATCTATCCTATCTATCTATCTATCTATCTATCTATCTATCTATCTATCTATCTATCTATCTCCTATCTATCTATCTATCTATCTATCTATCTATCTATCTATCTTTCTATCTATCATAGCATTATATCCATCTCATCAAACTACTTGATCAAGATATGTATTATCCGTATGGTGTTTGTTTTTCTCCTGCCATCAACAAGTGTGAACAGGGTTTTAAACCAATTAGGAGCTAAATTTCCAAACTATTATTTAAATTGATGTCTCCAAAAAACAGGGATTTGTTGAGTTTTTTCCCTACCCTGCTAATTTTCATCTCTGGAAATAATAATACCAATCACCAATTGTACATGAACTTTCCCAGTGCCTATTGGGGGAATACAATGCTTTATTTCACACTTATGAAAGGGGATAATGAAGTGGGTCCTCTGCTTTCTAAGATTTCCTTTGTGAGAATCTCCTGCACTGATCCCAAATGTGAGCCCAGGCTCGGAGTTCTTGCCTATTACCAGGCAGATGTTGGGGCCTTTCTCACGTGTGTAGGCTACTAATGGCCACTATTAGCACAACACAATGTCTCCATTACAGAAGGAGCCACAAACTGGTTCAGGCCCAGACACAATCTGAGTCCCCATGCTAGTTTGGGTCATCTTCCCAGAGCTCCAGCAAACTTAACCCCATGTGTATGGATTCCAGCTAGCCATGATGGGGGCGGCAGCCTTCTGATGGAGGTGTGTAAACATCCAGGAACATTGCCCTGGTCTTGACATGGCACAGAACCACAACTTTCCCTTTTTGCTTGTTCAACTGCATAAGAGAATTGAAACAGAGTCCAGCATAGGAGGACACATTGGCCTTCCTCATCAGTGATCTGTCAAGGGATCACAACAGTGAAGTGACAGCTTCTAATACATAGCACTTTAAAGTTAGGGAGCTGGCCCCCAGCATTGTTCTGCAGTAACATTCCTATGTACTCGCGGCAGCTATCTAGAAAGAAGAGAAGGAACAAGAGAGCTGACAATAAGAGACAGAAGGCACATACAATGCAATTACACAGCCAGACCACAACATGCACAGGCATAAATAAAACATTACAAATGCAGTCACATACAATTTTAGATATTCCTCTGTCTGTCCATTAACTGATCCCTACAGGTTCAGCAAACAGGCAAAGATCTGCTGGAGAGAAACAGCACAGGTAACGCTCATCTGAACTGCTCGGGCGCCACCCACGGCGGAACAGAGGATCGCCCCCATGAAGACAGTGTTGGAGATTAGAGACATGATAGATAGTAATCGATCTAGAGCAAGTAGACAGACAGGTAGATATACTGAGATATATATGCGATAAGAGAGTTCTGAGATACATAAAACAGATAGACAAGACATATTGTTACATAGGATATATGTGTGTGTGTATATATATATATATATACATATATATATATATATATATATATGTATATATATATATACATATAATATATATACGCTAGAAATTAGAAAGTTGTTAGATAGATAAATAGGAAGGACTACATAGATATGAGATAGATAGTACTGTAGCATACAGATTAACTAGGTATAGACGTAGTATCGGAGAGAAGTAGGAGAAGAAATGTGAAGAACTTGTGATCATTGTGTCCCACTGCTGAAAACTAAATATCATAAAGTATACACGATCCTTCTCACTCCCCAATAGTAATGTGTGCAGGTAATATACTAGGTATTGGATATACTATGTATTGTGTACAGTCATATACTATGTATTGTGTACAGTTATAACTATTATGGTGCTAGGTGTGTGCACATGTACTGTATTCAGGTATATACTATGTAATGTGTATTGGAAAAATACTATGTGTTGTGTGTGCAGGTAATGCTGTGTATGTGTACCGGTATATACTATGTGATGTGTATTGGGATATATACTATATAATGCGTAGAGGTTATGCTGGTATTGTGTCAGGTATATACTATGTAATGTGTAACATGGGTATATACTATAAATGTGTACAGGTATATGTGTGTATTGTGTAAGGCATATGATGTGTATTGTGTGCAGGTGTATGCCATGCATTATGTATAGGTATGTGCTATGTAATTATGTATAGTATGTGCTATATATTGTGATAGATCTATATACTATGTATTATGTACAGGTATGTGCTATATATTGTGAATAGTCTATATACTATGTATTATGTACAGGTATGTGCTATGTATTGTGAATAGTGTATATATACTATGTATTATGTACAGGTATGTGCTATGTATTGTGGATAGTCTATATACTATGTATTATGTACAGGTATGTGCTATGTATTGTGAATAGTCTATATACTAGCATTATGTACAGGTATGTGCTATGTTGTGGAATGATTACTATGTTTGTACAGGTATGTGCTAGTATGTGGGATAGTGTATATACTATGCATTATGTACAGTTGTGCTATGTATTGGGGATAGTGTATATAATATGCATTATGTACAAGTATGTGCTAGTATTGTGGATAGTGTATATACTAGTATTAGTACAGGTATGTGCTATGTATTGTGCATAGTGTATATACTATGTATTATGTACAGGTATGTGTTGCATTGTGTATGTCATATACTATGCATTATGTACAGCTATGTGTATGCATTGGATAGTGTATATACTATGTATTATGTAAGGATATGTGCTATGCATTGGGATAGTGTATATACATGTATATTGACAGGTTGTGTATGCATTGGGGTAGTGTATATACTAGTATTATGTACAGGTATGTGCTATGCATTGTTTATAGTCTATATACTATGTATATGTACAGGTATGTGCTATGCATTGCGGATAGTGTATATACTATGTATTGTACACAGTCCTGTGGTGCATGGAGAAGGATTTGCAGTGTTGATGGCAATACTCCTGTGCTTCCCAGGCTGTATATTCTCTGTGTTGGGGCTCACACTGCGAGCTCTGTGCCCCTGCAGGCTTAGGGAAGATTAGTAATTAGATATATATTAATAAATCATTAGGAACATTTTCATCAGAGGAAAAATCAACTCTGCAGTTTATTATGATGTGAAATCCACAATTCCCCGAGCTCCAGAGCTGCTCTGCTTCTTACTAGAAATCATTGCTGGAAATAGAGAGAAAATAAATTTATCCCCCTACAGAAACTACATCGAAGTAAATTCAATAGAACTAAAAAATAATTGCAGATTATGTAGATGAATGTATGGATGTGTGCAAAATATCAGAAGAAAATGAAAACCTAATACAATTAGTCAATTATTTCTGAAACGGTATTCAGAAAAACACAATCAATCAATGAAAAATAAAAACCTGCAAATAAAGTCATCTAATAATCGAAAAATGTTACATGTTTGGAATTATTTATTGTATTTAGATCCCCTTGAAGTTTTAAATATTTGATATGATTGTGTTGATGTGCTTACAATCGATTCACTCTTAGGGAAAAGAATAATATGATAATTAAGTAATTAAAAAATATATCTAATAAATTAATAAAAATGCTGATCATAAATAAATCGTGTATGTTCTTCATAGGAGAAGAATGCAAAAGTACCATTTTTAACTTCACATAAATTAAACTTTTCTGGTTTTTAAAAATACATTTGATGAAATTCTCGGATATGAAGACTATTTATGTGACGTATCTCGCCTTTCCGTTTCGTTAGTTGTTGTAGAAATTGAAATAAATTGATACATTTAATAGCCTTAAAAATCTATCATATTAATTAGAAATAATGTTCAATGTATCCCATACACAGAGAGAACTGTAATACTGATAATATTCTGACGGGACAGTTGTAGATGACTATATTATTGTTTATCATTTGTTTATTATTATTTATTGCTCTTATTAATGACTGTTATAATTCATAATGTATGATACGATAATATAATCTCTACATCTCCTATGAATAGACTGGAAGAGAAACCCAATATGTACTTCGTGTATATCATAGCACAGGGCAGAGAATACGAAGAGGATTTTATTTTTATTTTTAATAAAGTTTTTATGACACACTGTGTGGCTTGCTGCAGATGGAGTGGACTGTATTGTATCGACTCTGAGCAAAAGTGATGGTTACATAATGAATTTATTTGTCTTGTTTATTTGCTACATTTGTGATGCTTTGTTTTTTGCATAATTATATTGTGTTGTAATAAAATTTGAAAACTATAATATATATATATATATAATTTTGCTATAAACTAAACATTATACTAACATCTGATAGATTTATTATAGGGGGTTATAAACCTTATACTAACATCTATTATATTATTTAGGGGGATTAAAACTTTATACTAACATCTTCAAGACAAGAATAAAAGCTGGTTATATCTCAGTAATGTCCACTTTTAATTCTTCTTCTTCTTTATGTTCAATGCTATACTTCAGAATTTTAGTGCACGAGAGATCCCTTTCATTTAACTGTGTGCATGGATATTGTCCCTTTACGTTTTATTTTCACTTTATTGCAACATTTCTGTTCATCTGCAATCTGACTGTACTATAGCGCCCTCTAAACGACTGCCCCTGGATCGTGCAGAACTATCAAAGCATTGGGAGAAATTCGCACAGGAGGAAACGCTGGACGCTGCGTTTTTCAGAGAGGCAGACAGGGCGTCAACTTTCACAGAAAAATCCCTTATGAATATCATATTTCGAAATTAGAAAAATTGTAGGTGAGAGAATCCATCAGATCTGGTCAGAAGAAAGGTCTAGTACTATGAGGACAAAGTAGAGTAGAGTCTGAAGTATCAGGGCAAGTGTATCAGACACTCTTCCGCCTGTGCTTTCACAATTTATGTCAGAGTATAAAATAGACAAATCTTAATTTAGGATATTTCACACCTTGCCAGTTTTTTTTTTTTGTGGGGGGGGGGGGGGGGGCACAGAAGTGGATCCCACAGGAAAGACAGTCCTTGCTTTTATTTCATGCACTTTTCCAATCTTTAGAGCCTTCAGCTACACTTTTTGTAGCTTTTTATAAAGTTTTAAAAACTAAAGTAAAAAAAAAATGTTAGGTAAGTTTACACACTGTTCCTACCCCCCTAAAAGCAAAGACGTAGGTTTTTAAAGGAAATCTACCACCAGGATGAAAAGGATTGTAAACCAAGCACACTGACATACTGGTGGTGTGCCCTCTCAGGATCTGATATTTCCTTTAGCATTTATGCCCCTTCTTTTAAGAAAAAAGGTTTTATTATGCAAATGAGAATGATGGTGTTAATGGAGTCTGGAGCTCCTCAAACTCATTTACAAATTTATAAAGCCTTTTTTTCTTAAAAATAAGGGATAAGAAGCTAAAGAAGAGTAGATCTGCCCGGGCGGCAAACACCAGTAAGTCCGGTGCTTGGTTTACAGTCCTTCATCCTGGTGATAGATGTCTTTAAAGTATCAATTAAAAATCCCATTGAGAGACAATGTAAATTTTACATCATCCATCATGGTCAGTTAGGCATAGGTATCTGTTATTTAGCATTTTCCTGACAGAAAATGACGGTACCTGCATAGTTTTATTGTCCGTAGTTTAAAAAAATGTATGGAAACGGATCCCTGCCTAACTGACCAAAACGTGGCCTAATATTTACATGAGTCAATGGAATTTTAAACTGATTTTCCATGTTTTTTTTTTACTGTCTTTAACGGAGGTAAGGAACAGAGGTTGTGAACAATAGTGTGAAATAGCTAAATCATTTTATCTATATGTATTCCAGTGATTTTGAATAATTTAATCTTTAGCTCAATAAAAAAAGGCAATCAAAAGCTTCAATAAAAAACATAGATTTTTAAAAAAGCTGCATGCAAACACAGGATCAATCAATGTGGATGTGTCACAACAGAGATTCAATTCATTGGCTGGTCCAGTTTTAGAGGGCCCGGGCAAAACTAAAAACAGGGCTGCAAAATAAAAACTATATTGTATGACCAGTACACAGTCAACTGAGAGGCTCTTTACCCCCTGCACAATAATAACACTTAGTAGTTACAACCACCCATAGTAGGTACGTAGGTACCATGTAATATGGGGACTGTAGGAGAATTGCTTAGGACAGTGTGGCGAACCTTTTAGAGACCGAGTGACCAAGTACGCAATCCACTTAAATGCAAAGTGCCGACATGGCATTAAAGAGTAACTGTTGCCTACCTGTTTGTCATGGCTTTTACACTTGCATTCTGTGCCGTGGGGACACCAATAACAGTTGATAAAAGAGAGAGAAGGAGACATTCAGATTATTCATTGGAGCTTCCTTCAGGGGTCACGTGGTGAACAGGGAGAATTGCGGGGCCAGAACGGAGCTCCATACATAACGAAGCCTGTCATGCATCTCCTTGCTCCTCTGTTAGTACCAGGAAGCTGAGGATTGTGTAGCGTTAAAAAGAACACAGGACTCACAGCACACCTGTGGCCGGGACTGGGAGGAGAGGTTTTCCAGAGTCCGTGTCTGGAATACTCTGTGCCTGGGTGATGGCCTGGGTGCCAACAGAGAGTGCTCCGAGTGCAACCTGGCACCCGTTGCCCTAGGTTCGCCACCATTGGTTATAGGAGAAGACAGATGGATAGGGATATGGTATGATATGGAAAAATGAATAAAGGAAAGATGATTATAGACGAATAATAGGAAATAGATTAGATATGAGACTAAATACAGATAGAAGAGAAGAGAGCCAATTGTGGTGGATAGATACTAGATAGGAGACGGTTAGAAGAATACATATAGATATAAGTAGACAAAAAAACGCAAATCGTAAATGGTTAATAGACAGTAATATAGATAGAAAAATGTAGGTTAAATTCACCACTTCCCATCTTCTCCATTAAAAAACGTGAAGAACGGAGGTGCATCACGTATCAGTTAAATCCATTACATCAATGTAATTTTATGTTATCCGTTTGGTCGTTGTGGCGGAATCGTTATTTCATGCTTTTTTTAGAACGGAGGAAAAAGTTACGAGCCCATGCATTTTTCAGTCCAAATACAATGGATAACAGATCTCCGCCAGAACACAACATAACGGATGACATCAAATTTACATTGAGGTTCAATGGGTTATTTTTAAGTGAAATGTTTTAAACCTCCATTTTAACTGAACTGTTTTTTAGGGATGTACTTCACACCTTTTCATTTTAGTGTGGCACCCCTCGTTAGTCTAGTACTATGCTGAGTATAATATGAGTGTGGGTCAATATCCTAAATTCCAGAATAAAGAATAGGTACAGGTATAAGAGAAGAGGCTCAGAATTACTTAAAACAGGAAACCCAGAAAAACATAGGTTTCTTTATACCCTTAGGCGTTAATAACACCAAAGTTGCGGCCCAGCCCCTATCTATCTAGTATCTGTATATCTGTCATCTATTATATATCTACCTATCTCATATCTAACAGTAATGAACAGTTCTATCTTATCTATGTATAGAGGTACATATATATATACTATTATATATCATATTAGATATTATATATATATATATATATATAATTTATATCATATTCATAAGTTAGAAAAGTATTAAAAAAGGCATTTATAGTATCTATATGATAATATTTGCTTTAAGCCCTGTGTATGTATGTATATATATATATATTATATTAGCAGTAATAGAAAATATGTAAAAATGAGAAATACAGCACGAAAAAGTATAGGTTATATATAGGTGCCCTTTTAAACCAAAATCGGTAATTCGCATCCATCCACACATATAAAGCATATAATGTTATATTAGAAGCTTATCTTGTTAGTACTGTATATATATATATATATATATATAATGATTTTAATAATACAGACATATTACACTTATATCAAGATATATATATATATATATATATATATATATATATATATATATATATATATAATATATATATTGTCTATAGCTACAGCAATAAACCTAAACAACTTCAGGCCCACAAAATGTCATGCATTGAGGCCCTCCTCCTCCTTCCCCCCACTACACCTATAAATATAAATTAAAGACAAAAACTATGTCTATATGAATTTGGCCTATGTTTTTCTGTGTCTCCATATTAAACATTTGTAATAGTGACAACACGGGCATATACCACATTACTCACAATCAAAGAAAGCTAAGAACAACATAACAATCACTCAAATCGATTGCATTTTTACTCAACCACGGGTTAACTATTTTTCGCAATGATTTACCACGAAGACAATCGGTTTTTCTTTAAAAAACGTTTCACTACATTAAAAATAAAATAAAATAAATTTAAGAAAAACAAAAAAAGAAAAAGAGGTGAACCGACCGTTAGTGGCACATTCACACGTAAATCCCACACAAATTGAAGGCAGTATTGTGTCCCCCTGCTCCCCCTCAAGTCATTGAAATAATAAAAATATTGTTTGTTATCATGTTTTTGGCTGCAGATTGTGAGTTACTGTAGACGTGTCAGTACATTCTGCATTGTTCTACATCCCAAATCTTTGGTCTAAAAAAAGTAAAGAACTAACCGGCCATGTTGTAATTGATCGTCAGAATGATCAAAGTTATAATGGCTAATTTTTTTATGGAACTAGAGCGATAGAGAGAGAGATACAAATTAACCATTTAGTGATTACTAGAACCATAGACCATGACCACTTGTAATACTGCAGGACATGGGTCTCTGGGATGCAATAGGATGAGATATAGAAATCATTCTACCATTCTAGTGGATCCTATCGATTCAACAGAGGTTAGGAGTGCTTCCCACTTGGGCCTATCTCAGAACCCTATAGAGCTTGAACAGACAGCACATAAAATAGGGGTGACTCCATATAAAAAATACACCTGGACTTGTCTTGTTTTGTTGTTGTCGCCCCTTGTTGTTTTGTTTTTCCCATCCAGTTATCAATTATTATTCCATAATATTAGTATGATCCATGTCCAATGTGAAATTGGTGTCAAAAGTTCACTTACGTCTTTGCTCCGGTTGGAGTTGTTGAATGATCCAAACTTTGGTGAATGAACCCTGATTTTGATGTGTGAAATAATCGAAAGTCCCCTGTTAGTCCTAGGGGTGGTAAACTTGGCAAGATGTTTGAGGATTTCACGGAAGGGTAGAGGGAACTGGGGTGAGGTGGAAGAAGAGGTCATGCTGCGGCGCTGTCATGAAGTGCTGACTATTGTGAAGTTAGGAGGGTGGGGACATGTGGGAAAAAGTAGCCCGTTTGTCACGCTAAAAGGATTCACAGAGCAAGTTCAAGGAGTACGGTGCCAGAGCCAGGGAAACTGGGTTCCCACAGGGCACAGAGGCAGCAAGGGCACAGGCTGTATAGATGTGGTGTGTGGCATCGGGGAATCTCCCCCATTAAACAAGTCCCTGTCTACACCTACCTCAAGCATTGGATGTAGAGAAAGAGTGGTTGTTCGCCCAAGATTTTGAGTCAATCATGAGCTTAGTGCATGGGGTGGTGGGGTAGGCTGAGGTAGCGGTCCATTGTACTCAAAGTGCTACGCCCTGGGTGATGCAAGAGAGGAAGGAGAATAGAGGCCAGTACAAGGAGTCAGCTCTATCCATGAAAGTCAGTCCATAGAGGTGAGCCTAGCCCCCTTTTAAACGCCAGCTTAACCCTGGAGTGTGGTGGACCTCCCGTCGGAGATCTTGCCAGTGGTCCCCAATGAAGCACATCAACGCTGCTAGGGTCCAACATCCAGTAGTTCCCTTGCGGTCATCGTTAGGTGACGAGTACTTTGACAAAACACTCTTGTCAGGCGAGGTGGTGTCGGATGGAGTGTCTGCCGCCTGCCTTTTTCCGGCTTGTAGTAAGGAAAGGCTTCATGATAACTCGTTAGATGCCATGGAGGGTCAGGGCTTCTCAGGACTCTGGCGATAGCCATATGAGGAGGGCATTGTAGGAGAAGGGGGGCCTTCTCATATTTGCCATTTTTCTTCTCCCCTTCTTTGCCATTCTCCCCATCTTTTCCACCACCTCCATCCATCTAACGTTTCCTCCTCAGCTTCTCCTTGTCATCTCTCCTCCAGGACAAGCGAGAAGAAGCAGGGTTTCCCACTTCCCCCCCAGGTGTAGATGCTCTCAGTCTTGTACCTCCATAGCTTTTGTCCAGCTCCTTCGTCCCCTGCCACTGGTCTTGGTGGCCTGGAATGGTGGCTTGCTGTGGCCACCGCCTGGTGATGATGTGGTGTGGTGGGGTGAGGAGGAGGAGGCTGAGGGTGGTTTTCATTCTGAACCGCTTGCAGGCACCAGGCTGTTGATGTGAACGATGACTTTTTGGGGATCATTTCACTTCCTTCTTTCCTCCCTGTCTCCAACATATCACAAAGAGGGAGCAGGACACCAGGTGAAGTTGCAGCAAGCAGCAGCAGCAGTAGTAGTAGTAGTGTGTTGTTT
This sequence comes from Engystomops pustulosus, assembly GCA_019512145.1. Classification (NCBI taxonomy): domain Eukaryota; kingdom Metazoa; phylum Chordata; class Amphibia; order Anura; family Leptodactylidae; genus Engystomops; species Engystomops pustulosus. The sequence goes on from CM033647.1 coordinate 18,510,766, forward strand.
GTATAGTAGTCATCAGGAGCTCGTCGCACCGTCTCCAAACACGTGAGCGAAAACAAAACGCACATAATATTGGTGATTATAAAAAGGGGGGATAAATATGGACAATATATAATATCATACTAAAGAAGCCAAGGAGGCAAAAAAAAATGAATCAACTACTTCATTGTCCATTCAAAATAAAACACACAACCCTCCCCTATCAGCAACTAAGAGTCGACGCTAGAGCTACAATTTAAGTCCAAGACCCCAGAGACACCACCCTAAAAAAAAAAAAGAAAAGGAAGAATTTGGTTAACCTTTGGGTGCTGGAACCAATGGGGAGAGCTCTGACTTGTGAAGGTTTCTTCTCCCCCACCCCACCAATGGGAACAAGGACCTAGCACATAGACCCTCCCAAAACATTCTCCATCCCCTCCCCCTCCCCCTCCAACTCCTTCATCTGCGGAGTGATCCAGGAGGGGGAAACGCGCTTTACCTTCCCTCCCCCTCTCTTCTTTTTTTTTTCCCAAACGTGATCACCCCTCCTTTACCAAATATCTAGCATGCTTCCATCCCACTGTATATTGACCATCTTAGTCAATCTTTTCTCTTATTTGATAAAGTTTGTTATACCTCTTTTTTTCTTAGGAGAAAATATCCATGGAAGAAAGAGTGGATGAGAAATCCAAGGGACTACTTTTCTCCCCCAGTGCGCGAGGACTGAGTATATGGCTGAGAGCTTACACACATTGTTCAATATTCTGTCTCAGAGTTGTACATTGTATTTGTTGTTGTTTTATTCCTAGTTGGTATTTAATAACAGTATGATTTTTTTTTTGTGATATTTGCTGGATTCATTGAGCTCCGGCTCCTCATGTGGGTCAGGGGAAGACTATTTCACGGAAGGTGTGTAGGGTATACACGCCATCCCTTATGATCTATGCGTTAAACCCTTCCTCTACCAAGGGGATCACACCATGGTCATGGAATTTGGTGGATGTTCTGTGATTTTCCACATTATACATTCATGAGATGATGGGATATCCAATCTCAATCTTGATGATTGCATTGCCCCCGGAATTGATTAATGATTATGTATCAAGTGGCCGTGATTATAGTCTCCATAGTACTCTGTATATGCTGTGTATAGACATTGCTTGTTGTAGACTCATAACCAATTTCGTATTCTCCTTTGCTGATTGAAATTAATGAGTAGTGTCGTGACAGTGGTCGACTGGCCTGATATTTACTTGTTTGGCTTCTCTCTACTAACCCCATACGGTGGAAGACGCAAAATAAATAAACTGATCCATTTAAGCACTAGTGTGACCTAGGTTCACACCAGGGGAAGGAGTGTTTGCTTCAGTTATGAGCAAGGGTAGATTAAGCAGGCCAGCAGATTGCATGGAAGCATGTGAAGGGCAGATAGATGATAGATAGATAGATAGATGATAGATATGATAGTATATAGTGATAGATAGGGATCATAGTGAGAATTGATGTGTTTGTAATTAATCCAGATCCTTATTACTGACATGATGCAGGTTAGATACAGCCGCCAGCAGGCACAATTAGTCGCCATATAGGAAGATGGATGCGATGATGATTGATAGAGAGATATGAATTAATAAACATTGTGCACGTTGTGTCTTGTGTCCTGACCGTAGCCTGCTACCCTAATTTTATGAATAATATAAAAGTTATTTTGCTCCACGTATGATATGAAACTAGGTGCGATAAGAAGGCTCAGGCTCGGATACAGACAGGCAGACTAGATATAGTAAGATATCTAGATAATACATTGATTGTGACGAAATCCGGTCAGGATTAAGACAATTAGGGACATGATGAGCATGCATAGTCTAAAAATGGATATATTTGCACCCCATATATACAAGGGAAATCATATTTCAAACTATAGGTACATGCCAGCAGATAACATGGATAGATAAATGAATTTAGTGTGTTACAATGAGTTTAGATTAAAAATAGATATGATGCAGCATGCAAATATTTAATACATTGCTTCAATTTGCACCCCAATATACAAGGGTCAGCAGATGCCAGGCTGCATATATAGCAGAAGATAGAATAATAACTAAATAAATAATAATAGGATAGAGTAGATAGATAGATAGATAGAAGTAGGATGTGAGATAGATAGATAGATGACGTAGATGATGAGTATCGTGATATGAGTAGATAGATAGATAGATAGCTAGAGTGCGTGGAGATGATAAGATGAATCTATAGATTAAGATAGATAGCGTAGTGATGAGGAGTGATGATTAATAGATCGGATAGAACGATCCATCGCCTAGACTTAGAGTGAGTGAGTGAGGTCCACGAGAATAGATAGATAGATGATAGATAGATAGAAGATAGATAGATAGATGGTGTTGTTGCAGGCGTTTTAGGGTTAAATGTAGATATCATGCAGCAGCATAGTGTTAATACATGGACAACATAATCACACGTCGCAAAATCTGTGACCACCCAAAAACCCCCCCCCCCTTATCCGAATCTGATCATTTATATAAGTGTTCATGTTTTAACATGCTCTAGTATGTCCAGCTTGCAACAACCATACTAGTAGAATAATTTCCTAGTACAACCACAGTGCAGGAGTGAGGAGCTAGGGCAGGATCACCCACGGGTGGCGTTAGTGTGGGAAGAATCTCTAGGGCGGTCTTCTCTGGCTGCTGTGTGACTCCAGGTTAGATAAACTGGAGTGATGTGGAGTATCTGCCTATTGAACTCTGGCTGTGCAGGAAGAAAGTGTTGATACACAGTAAGCGGAAAAAAGGCGAAATTACGCTGATTTGTCAGCTCATACGAGCAAGCTGTCATTGAACATGCTTTTAAAATAGACACAGGTGGGTGTTTATTGAGAAATGGCTCGTGTTTTGCTAAAGTGAAATAAGCCATGATTTTGTATACCAAACATTCTCACATCATAAATTTGTAATCTGTGCTGCGTTTTGACACAAAGAAAAAAGAGATTCTTCTCCCAGGTGCAAATTGTGACAACTGATATGATAATAACTCATAAATGAAGCTTGTGCTCCATAACACTGACTGCATCGAGTTTATTAATACAAAGTGCGGTTTGTTAACATTGAATGTTTTCCCAAATACCCCCCTATGGACACCAAAGAGCTCTGCTTCACTGTAATCGCCTGCATGTTTCGCTCTGAATTTTTAATGCTTTATTGGGAATATGCAGTCCAGCGAGTGGGCAATGGCTCAAATCTGCTGCCAAGTCCATCAATCTAAACAAGGATCCCTATGAGCGGCAACACATAAGCAGCATAAACCGCCTAGTATATATCATAACTGCCCTATACTGATATAGACCAAAGCTATAACAGGAGACATGTTCGACAGATAATAGCTGGAAATGTAAATGCGTACGTACTAGGTAGACTACTAAGTCTCAATGTTGTGGCTGGAAATCTTTCATTGGTCATAATAGACGAAATACAACTACAATATTGTAACTGCAAAACGATACTGCATATAAGATAGCACAAAACAACTTCGCATCTCTAGTAGATTAATCACGGAAATCAGGTCTGCTTACATCAATAGACCTAATATATATTCCTTAACAAGATTTTATGTTATGACTTGGCAAAATCTGCAATAGTGCATATTAAAATAAGTGGTTCCTATAACTGTAACTGCAACAATATGCAACATAACACCAACCACAGGCAAAGGATTTAATCAATTGGTTATGTCGCACCTATATACGAGATAGTAGTGCTGACAAATGCTGCTGCGGAGTGCAATCTTATAAACCAGTTGTATACCTATATCTACAAGCTTTACTAGATATAATAACAGAAAAAAGGCACTATAAATGATAGGGCTGCAAATGGTACTGCTTATGTTCATTGTAGGCCAAAGAACACTCACACCGGAGATACTTCTAACAAACTTAATACTGGCATAATGCAACCCCGAGCACTGCATTGTTACGTGCGAATGAGTACTTAAAGCAACAGAGATGATATAAGAGTGTACAGGCTCAAAGACCCCCATGGCCGTAGCGTGAATACGCGCAGTAACGACGGTCGTATATACATGGTCACAAGGTCGGCTCTAGGAAACACAGCAGACCGAAGATTCAGTCGAGCGGGACAGAGGAGAGATTGAGGATAACACGTGCTGTATGTGCATGTGCGGTAGAACGGTGAAACTACCACGGTCCGGTAAACAACCTCAAACTGGATGGGGACGAAAAAGACGTGACTAGCTAGCCAATAAGGATGAACCAATGGATTTGCAAGAGTGTATATGCAAACATGCACACTATCAATATAGACAACATACTAAACACGGGTCCTAGCCAAACTCAATAATCGGTGGCATTATTTTGTGGGTAACTCTGATCCCCCGACAAGGCCAGAGCGACCCATTATCGCCAAAATAAAACCTAACCTTATGATAATATAGTCTCTATAAGTCCTATTTATATATATATAGGATACGACCTACCCCTGTAGCAACCGTCCTATTCACCGTCACCTATCAGAGCCCGATATCCCAAGCACCAAGTTTAAAGGCGATTGAAAAATATATCACTGGCAAACGAATGTCCTGGAAGTCCCTGAGATGGGATGCCTAACGTCACAGCGCACCATTGCGTACACAGCTAGGTGATTTACTGACGCTAGCAGATATGGGCGATATATGATCCACGGCTGGCTGACCTTTCACACATTAGTTGCCATATTATCATACGCTTACAATTAACCTGTCTAGCCTTACTCTGTTCACATCTCGGGCTGTGGATCTCGTATCGAGGTCAGGCACAACGTATTCCTTACATTACTGAACTCAATCTGCAAATGATGTCAATTCACTAGAGGACACCACACACATAAGAATATTAAGAAGATTGAGTTTTTTTTACTTTTACTCACACATCTGACATGGACTCATAGCACGATTCAATGCAGTCTATACGAGACACCGACATAGCTTAACTCTCTGGAGGAGTCTACCCGGGACGTCCCTTCTGGACCGCACACGGATTCGTGTGGGACGCGTCTATCACTTGTCCTTGTGTGTAATCTCCGCTTCCCGTATGTCTCAGGCTCAGGCAGGTATGTGAACCAGGAGCAGCCACGAGGCTCACTCACATACAACGGGGGCCGACTCAGCCCGTATGCAGGACCGCTCGCCCAACCCCCCTCCACCACACCCAGTCACGCGGTTGCTACAGGGGGGAGCTTATAACTAAGATTTGCGCGACGGAATAGGGTTGCACGCTTCGTCCTTTTTGTGATACACAGTCCATGCTACTATGTTTCGTAGGACCACCAATAGGGACCCTCATACCCATTTGGCCTCTAGGTCAGCAACATGGAGTTGCAGTGACTCCGTCTGAGGGAACCTGGCTTGGGGTTCCTTGCACTGCATGAAATACTTCTTTGTTTGGTGTAAGGTTACCATGTTAACAGCAAGATAAGGTCTCTAAGTATGTGCAAACAAAAATGAAATCCCTTTACGTACCCCACCCCCCACACGCAGGCACAACGCACCCCTTCTAACTCTGGGAAAGTTCCTGAAAGCTCCTCTCATCAGGGCACTGTTGACATTACAATACATGGCTTTTACTCACCAATCTCCTGTGGATTGGATAATGGAAGATTTCAATTCAAACATTCAAGATCAAGTTGATGGAGACTCCGAATAAGTTTTACAATCTATCTATCATCTATCTATCTATCACATATATCTACTATCTATCCTATCTATCTATCTATCTATAATCTATCTATCTATCTATCTATTATATCTTAGTATTATCTATCCCTATCTATTCTATTCATATCTAATTCATCTATCTATCTATCTATCTATCTATCTACTACTACATATATATCTATCTATCTATCTATCTATCTCTCTCATATCTATCTATCTATCTATCTACATATCTATCTCATATCCTATCTATTCCTATCTATCTATCTATCTATCTACATATCTATCTATCAATGCAATCAATCAATCAATCTCTATCTATCGCATCTACTATTTAGTTATCTACTATTATCTATTACTCATCTATCTACTAATCATCTATCTCTAATTCTCATCTCTATCTCTTCTATATAAATCAACTTTTTAATCCATTATCTATCTCTCCTCATGATCTATCTATATCTATAAATCTATCATAATTTCTAAGTTATTTGTTTTATCTATTTTTTTTCACTATCTATATTGTCATCTATGGTCTTATCTATTTCTTTTACAATATATCTATAGTCATACTGTATGTATCTATCTAGTGTCTACATTTTCTTCAATTAGTAGTAGTCTGTTTTATTTATTACTATCTATTGGTTTATCGACAGTTCTTTCTTTCTTTCTTTCTTGTCTTTCTTTCATGTATCTTTCCATTTACTTCTTGCATATGTTTACTTTCTACTGACCTATTATGTTGTTCTATCTCTCTCTAATCTGCTATAAAGGAATGTATCGTAGGCCTATCGTGTCAGAGCTGTTCTTTGCAGCATGTGCAGGGTAAAGACATTCAGAGTCCAGCTACTGGTTATCACGCATTCCGGCATGTGCCAGCTTAGTATGGCAGTCTTGCTATGTCTCCCCAGATCTGTGGCGCAACTGGAGATAAGGTGAAATAATGTGGTGAAAGAAACAACGTGCTTGCAAATGCAAATAAACACTAAGAAGAATTCTCATTTGCACCACAGACAGATACGTTCATTGTAGAGGAAGAACATATGATGCATGCATAAACATATAATTACACGAGTTGCCCGCTCCAAAATCTATGTAATCTGAGCAGCTGGCTGGGGTGCTAGAGAGTGGAGGGATTAGATGTTACTGAGTTTATTGGTCTTTCCTTATCCGAGGGGTGTTGGTTTACGGTTTAACCAGTTAAGATTGTTCACAAGAACGAGAGAAGAACCAAACTTCTCAGTGAGGGGCATTCACACCACAAACTGTGGCAGCTCTGAGCACCAAACCCTATCACTCATTAAAGATCTGCAGGTTTTCAGCACATTCAGAGCAAACACACACACACAGGAAGACTACAGTAATAGATATATGAAAGTCATGCACACCAAATAGATGTGATACCTCATGCACATGTTCATACACCACACACATATATTATTATATATTAACACAAAATACATACATACAAGCAGATTCGTTATATAAAACAATACACAAACCACACGCTGGCTGATATACATAGGAAAGAGATAGGACCTCGTGCACACATAAATATTTGTATATATATATATATATATATATACAAATACACACACACTTGCTATATACATTGATATACATTAGGAGAGAGATAAGGATTATGCACTAAAAATTCATGTATCACTCAATAAAAAATCTTGTAATGTTAAATATACACACAAATACATACATACACAAAATCATGTAAACATATAATTATATTTCATACACCATTGACTGATGTACACGTAGATAGAAATATAGAAAAGTCATAACTACAAATAAACATGTAGAAATCACACGTAAAGATATGTATATACTCAATACATACAACATAAACCTATACATAACACAAACATGTATAAAGATACATTCAACCACACACACACCACACACAAACTGGCTTACTGAGATGAATCCATGTCCACATAAATATATGTATATACTCAAAAGCACATATTCATAAATATAAAAGCACAAATACTAACTAACAAAATTTACACACAAAAAAGAAATCACAACATTCACATTGACACCCATGGAGAAAATATAAAGAATCAAGCACACTAAATGAATAGGCACAATATATACACATATCAAACTTAGAGCTTAATATATAAACAAAATATAAAATACATTACACGCTTACACAACACACAAAAAAACAACCAATAATTACAACAATTCATATAAATATATATATATATATATAATATATATATATATATATATATATAAGTGGGTTGCAAGACAATTCATAGGAAGGCATCCATACATGCACAGACATGCACACAATGCACATTATATACAAATATAAGTTATTACAGGAGGGCATGCATGCATAATATACACACACATATCTGGATATAGACATCATCCACTATCCACTAAAATTATATATATACACTCACCACACAGTGATGCCATTCAACCACAAAAGGATGTATCTATGTATAGGCATTATACATATATATATATAATAGTATATATGTATATATATATATATATATATATATATATACAAAACACACAAGAACCCAGTGAAAACCCTATGTAACTACACTGATCTGGGAAAAGCTAATGATAAAGATCGTGTTCCTGGCTTGTCATTCACCAGGTTTCATAACATTATGGCACAGGAACATTTGCCTGAAAACAGGAGAAAAGGAAACAAAGGGAAAGAGAAAAGCAGATATGGGGAGAGAGAGAGAAAGAGGAGAGAGAAGAGGATCAGGAGTCCTCATCTCCCAGTCATGGTTGCAGGTCCCAGTCACATTGTACGGGACATAGGAGCTGGGAGAGGTCCTGTATAATATAAGTGAATGCAGGCCTTGCACTCAGTACTGAGTAAGGAGTTTAACCTCCTAGTAGTGAGGAGCTCAGTGCCTGGTGTCTGCTCTGTGTGCTGGTATTGATGTAGACCTGTGATTATATGCACTACACTACTACATGTATAACCATAGGATGGAGGCAGTGCAGGGAAGGCTGGGGGGAAGGTTACCCATATTAATACCACCCTCCGAGACAAGGAATCCCTCATGTTACCGAGTCTGTCTTTCTCTACTCTAATGCTTCTCTTAAGTGATGCAGACCACGTCACAAGGTCATGTAGAATACGGCAGGCTTCCGGGATGATGCTCCGAGGGTAGGATTGGATGCGAGATAGCTATGTTGTCGAGCGGGAATAGTCGTGTGCGGATCTTTGTATAAGAGGCCTGTTCTAGTAATAGGTTAAACCTCATACTCACATTTGCTTCCTGGTATGTCATGAAGTGGCAGAGTAGGATAGACATAGATAATAGAGTAGATAGAGAGATAGAGAAAGATAGATCAGATGATAGATGACGATCAGTAGAGATCCGATGCAGATAGAGTAAGCGGATACTAACTATAGAAACGATGAGATAGACTAGGAATAGAGAGTATAGGCACCCGATGATATAGCACAGAAGTAGAAGTAACACAGAGACATGAATGTGAGATAGATAATCTGATAGAAGATAGATAGATAGAGGATAGGAGTGATAGATAGATAGATGATCAGATTCAGAATCAGTATGCTAATTGCTAAACTTCATAGTGACCAACTGCTTTAATGTTTAGTTGCTCACATAAGCTGTTACTTTTTGTAGCCGATTTTTTATGCTACCTATCTCTTTATCTCTCATCTATCTATTTAGACAATCCATCTATATCAAAACCATTATCTACTGGTAAGATTTTTTTTTCAATCACATGCCATATCCCTGCCTTCATATCTATTTAAATTTATCCAATCTTCTAGTATTTAGTGTCTTATATTTGCATTATATCTGGACCTTCTATATCTGCTATCTATGACAACTATATCTATCTATCGTACTACTTCTAGTCATATTATCTATCTATCCTCCAATCTATCCTATCACTATCTACTATTCTATCTACTCTATCTATCCTTATCGCTATCTATCTTGATCTTATCCATATGCTTATCTTAGATATCTGCCATATTATCTGTGCAGGCAGTCGATAATAATATATCTCAACGTAGCTACCTATCTCATATCTAACAGTAATGAACAGTTCTATCTTATCTATTTTCTATCTATCTATCTATCTATCTATCTATCTATCTATCTCTCTATTTCTATCTCTCTGTCTATATGTCTAATATATCTCTTTTATCTCTTTATCTCTATCAATCTATCTATCTCCTATTTACATACCTACCTACCTACCTACCTACCAACTTCCCTCGGTGTATCATAATATCCTGGTATTCCTGGTATTGGACCTGATACCTTAGCAGAACCTCGTTTCTTGTAAATACCTATATATCTCTTTCACTCTCCTCTATCGTTGTCCACAATACATCTAGTGTAAAATTCCCAGATAATGTACAACCATGGAAAATACTGATGTAAGGCAATGAAAAGCAGCTGAGGAGAGTCCATGCTGTAGCATGACATCTGCTGGGAGCTCCTGGGAAGCTCTTGTAGTATGGAGCACAGCTCTGGCCTTTGTAGTGGAGGCTCATGTAACCCTTCTGGTGTGTAGATGATCTGACAACACTTCGGGGGCTCTATGATGGGGGGCCCTGTGTACCAACCCAAAGCCAACTGTTTCTTAAAAAGTACAGTGACCCTTCCTTCCATTGGATGTCACCTCCAGTGTGTTGTATGTGTAGGTGAGAGGACCCAGTCTGCCAGTTCATCATTATGGTGGGGGGTAAAGAATGGAGCTTGATTTATGGAGACCCTTCACAGTCTTTCCTCAATTGCTGATCTATATTCCAGGGACTGAATGCCAGAAATTAGTCTGCGAGGTGTGAACCGTGTTAAAGGGACTCAACCAAAAGTGTATCTTGTGTAGTGAGCTGGGTGCAATCTATTGTTCTCTGTATGCAGCCATATAGGGCGGACTGCAAGTCCTAGTATAGGGGTTATCCCCTCCCATGACTTTACTATATATCACAGCTCTTCAGACACTATCATACTAATACAAGGAAATACTCTCTAAAAGTATTAATAGAGGGGTACAAACCCCCCTCCTACCCCCCACCGATACTTTATAGTTATTCTTGGTGTATGTTACATTGGACAATTCTATATATTATCTATCTCACATCTATTCTATCTATATTCTATCTATTACATGGTTAGATATCACTTATATATCCACTCTATTATCTATCTATTTCATCTCTATCAATCTATAAATCATCTATATATCTCATATCTATGAATCGATCTTTTGCACAAATGCCCTACTAAATAAAAAAAAAAGAAACCTATAAGCAGTGATGTGCATTCCCTTTGCTCCATCAATCACACTATATATAATGTTATAACGCACACATTTTCACCTGTTTTGTAAATTTTTTTCGCTCATGCTACTAAATTTGCAGATAATTCATATAGTGAAAATCTAATGCAAAAAAATAAATAAATAATAAAATAAAATATTGTTTTTCCTGAGATTAGACTCGTCTTTATTAGTATTATAATCCTTATCATTCCCTGCATCCCCATCATCCCTCTAGATACACATATAGCTTGTCTACAGGGAATAAAATGCTACTGACAATATGGTGTGTTACTGTTGGTGTTAAGTGGATGAAATAATGGACACAGATACATCTTTTTTTAAAAAAACATTTTATGATATTATAGATTTAGTAAAGATATCAGTCGCTGATGTCATAAATAACAGTAATCATGACAATAATTAAAAAGGATAATAATTATAATGGCAATTTAAAAAAAAATCAATACAATAATAATGGAATAATAATATAAGTACAATAAGAACCATAGAATAATAATAAAATAATTACAATAAAATATCAATATTTATCATGTTAATAATAATAATAATAATAATAGTTAGATCATGTTAATAAAAAATAATAAAATTTACTAAATTAATAATAAAATACGAATTAGCAAAATTCAAATAAAAATAATATTTATGATATGAAGAATAAAACAAGTACAAAATAATGTGAATAAACGTGCATATGGAAATTTATATTTGAATGAGGTAATATATCCATATTTTATTATTATTGTTAAAAATAACAATAGTAAAAAAAAACCAATAGTAATAATAATAAAATAATAACATTTATTATGTGAATAAAAAGTTATGAATACATAATGTTAATAAACACATTTATATTTACAATAATATGTATAATGATATAATATGTTCATATATTATTATTCATAATAAAATAATAAAAATAAATACATAATAATATAATGATAACAGAATAACCATTAAATTTACCATAATTACATCCACCATTATAATACTGTAATAAAAGAAATATTATTCAACTAAAAGTAATAATAATATCATTTTAGATCAAGAAAGATACTGCAAAGTAATCTGACACATTGGTAAAGCATAAGATGTACATTGAATCCTGCATGGAGACAGTATTATAAGAAAATGAGACTTCCATTCCAGCCCTGATTTACAGGTGGAGCTGACTTTATTGTATCCATTGTGTGCAGCATCTTCTCACCACAAATAAAATATTTCTCTCCCCCCCCATCCCCTTTCCCATTGCACCTTGTTTTGCTGCCTTAGCATATGGCAGGGCTGTAGGATTTCTATTGTGTGTTTCTGTGCAGTGATTATAATGTTGTTGTTTGTGTTCCAGCTTGATAATCTGATGCAGTATGTAAAGGTGTAATCTCCAGGAGATTATAAACACAACCTGCAACAGTCTCCTCTAATACCTCAGCCCCTGCCACATAAGAACAGTATATAGATAATTGCACTAATTGCTGGGAGAGATGTAATTGGCTTTTTGTATGATATTTTTTTTTTCTGTTGCACTTGTGTCTATATCCAACATCCCTTGATAAATATTATAACTGCACAACTTGTCTCTGCTTGTCCCTTTGTTTTGCAAGGCATTATCCACAACAAAACCAGATCCCCAAACAATACCTAAGATGTGGCTTCTGTTACATTAGTAACAATGCAAACCCAAGCAGAAAACACAACAAGAAACATTGATCATCACCTCCAAATATTAATAGGATTTTTTTTTATTCTAGACATAAAAGGGGGATGAAATGGATGGGAAACTCCAGACACATTGAAGGTGTAATTCAATCAAATTACCTAAAAAAAAAAAGAGGCAGGATCCAGAACAGGATCCATTATGTCTGGTTTTATTAGAGACTGTAGAATAAGGAAGACTTGCTGAATCTATAATTGGGTGTAATCATGTTAGTGTTTGAAGAAAAATGACATAGGGTGTTTAACACTGACAACAACATGTTTAGAAAGAAGCTATTTATTCAAACAGATTTTTTTTTATTCACAGGCATGTGGAGACCAAACACATTTCAGGGGGTTTCTTGTAAATGAAGAGAATTAAATGCACTGAAATATTATTTTTTCTCCTTGTAGAATATATACAAAAAAGCTTCCACCCAGCGCCACCTACAGGACATTCTGAGAATGCAAGATAAAGCAAAGCTCCATCGATCTGACTAATAAATTTACAGTATTAAAAGATCTGCTTCTCACTGATCACTCTACTACATGGGCACCATTACAGGAATGAAGCAAGTCATTACTTAATAACCCTCCTCCTTGTCTATTGGTGATGGGGGAAGTTTATGTTGAGGTTTTAGAAGAAACCGCAGACAAATGTTTCTAGGAATTGACCTCTGAGCACACAAAGCATACACAGGGGCCAAGACTGAGAGGAGGAAAGATTTGCATTGATTTCTGACAATATTCTATTAGTCTTTACATGATAGCAATGACTGGTTGTATTACAAACTGAAACAAGAGAATAGAATAAGGATAGATAGATAGATAGATAGATAGATAGATAGATAGATAGATAGGAGATAGATAGATAGATAGATAGAGATGAGATAAGATGATGGATAGATAGATAGATAGATAGATAGATAGATAGATAGATAGGAGATGAATGATAGATAATATGTAAGAGATAGATATGAGAGATAGTAATTAGATAGATAGGAGAGATATAAAGGAGATGAATGATAGATAATATGTAAGAGATAGATATGAGACAGATAGCAGAGATATAGATAGTCGATAGAAAATAAATGGATAGATAAAGAGATAGGGCATAGACAGGAGACAGATGATGGATATATAAACAGAGAAATATGTGACAGATATGAGATAGATAGAAACAGAAATGGATAGATAAATAGTTAAGAGATAATTAGAAAGATAGGAGACAAATAATAGATATTTATGAGCAGATACATATATAATGGATAGATACATAATAGATTTATACATATATGCTTTATGATAGATAGATGAAAGATAGGTATATATATATAAAGAAAGATAGATAAATTAAATATGAGATATATATGGAAATAGATATAAAATAGAGATAGGTAGGGAGATAGATGGATAATACATAGATTTTTGAAAGCGTTCGTACCGTGTGTGGAGTGAAAATACGACGCGTTTCTGTTAAAGTAGAAAATATACATAAAGTCAGTCAGTTTTGTATTGATTTTGATATATTCAGGTCACCTCTAGATCATAGTGGCAATGGGAATATTAATCCCGACTATTGCAGACATTATGAAAAAAAACCAAAAACATAATTAACGGAACTGGAAGAAACAATGTAAAATATGTTGATGATGGTAACAATACTAATAATGATGAGAAGAAGAAGAAATAGAAGAAGAAAGAAAGAGGAAGAGAAGACACATCTTGATCTTAGACACACTGCAATATGATGAAAACACAGAGATGATGACAAGAAATACAACATTATTCCACAACAGGAATGTAAATATCTATCTATCTCCTATCTATCTATCTATCTATCTATCTATCTATCTATCTATCTCCTATCTATCTATCTATATATCTATCTATCTCCTATCTATCTATCTATCTATTTATTTATCTCCTATCTATCTATCTATCTATCTATCTCCTATCTATCTATCTATCTATCTATTTATTTATTTATCTCCTATCTATCTATCTATCTATCTATCTATCTATCTATCATTAGCTAATGTATATCCATCTCTCATCAAACTATCTTGATCAAGATATGTATTTATCCGTATGGTGTTTGTTTTTCTCCTGCCATCAACAAGTGTGAACAGGGTTTAAACCAATTAGGAGCTAAATTTCCAAACTATTATTTAAATTGATGTCTCCAAAAAACAGGGATTTGTTTAGTTTTTTTTCCCTACCCAGCTAATCTTTCCATCCTCCTTGGAAATAATAATACCAATCACCAATTGTACATGAACTTTCCCAGTGCCTTTTATTGGGGGAATACAATGCTTTATTCACACTTTATAGAAAGGGGAAATAATGAAGTGGGTCCCTCTGCTTTCTAAGATTTCCTTTGTGAGAATCTCCTGCACTGATCCCAAATGTGAGCCCAGGCTCTGGGAGTTCCTTGCCTATTACCAGGCAGATGTTGGGGCTTATTCTACGTGTGTAGGCTACTAATGGCCACTATTAGCACAACACAAATGTCTCCATTTACAGAAGGAGCCACAAACTGGTCAGACCCAGACACAATCTGAGTCCCCAATGCAGTTTGGGGTCATCTTCCCAGAGCTCCATGCAATACTTAACCCCTATGTGTATGGATTCCAGCATAGCCATGATGGGGGGCAGCCTTCTGATGGAGTGTGTATACATCCCAGGAACATTGCCCTGGTCCTGACATGGCAGCAGAACCCACAACTCTTTCCCTTTTTGCTTTGTCAACTTGCATAAGAGAATTGAAACAAGAGTCCCAGCATAGGAGGACACATTGGCCTCTACTCATCATGCATCTGTCAAGGGATTCACAACAGGAGTGACAGCTTCTAATACATAGCACTTTAAAGTTAGGGAGCTGGCCCCAGCATTGCTTCTGGCAGTAACATTCCTATGTTCTCTGCTTGGCAAGCTATCTAGAAAGAAGGAAGGCAAGAGAGCTGACAATAAGATGACAGAAGGCACATACTAATGCAATTACACAGCCAGACCACAACAGTGCACAGGCATAAAATAATAACATTAAAATGCAGTCACATACAATATTTAGATAATTCCTCTGTCTGTCTCATTAACTGATCCCTTACAGGTTCAGCAAACAGGCAAAGATCTGCATGGAGAGAACAGCACAGGTAACGCTCATCTGAACTGCTCGGGCGCCACCCAGCGGCGGAACAGAGGATCGCCCCATGAAGACTGTGCTGGAGATTAGAGACATGATAGATAGTAATCGATAGAGCAAGTAGACAGACAGGTAGATATACTGAGATATTATATATGCGGTAGAGAGTTCTGAGATATATAAAACAGATAGACAAGACATATTGTTACATAGAATATATGTGTGTATATATATATACGCTAGAAATTAGAAAGTTGTTAGATAGATAAATAGGAAGGACGGAAGGACTTACATAGATATGAGATAGATAGATACTGTAGCATACAGATATAACTAGGTATAGACGTAGTATCGGAGAAGTAGGGAAGAA
>CM033647.1:18527121-18603035 GCA_019512145.1 Engystomops pustulosus
GAAATGTGAAGAACTTGTGACATTGTGTCCATGTGAAAACTAAATATCTATAAAGTATACACGATCCTTCTCACTCCCCAATAGTAATGTGTGCAGGTAATATACTAGGTATTGTGATATACTATGTATTGTGTACAGTCATATACTATGTATTGTGTACAGTTATAACTATGTATGGTGCTAGTGTGTGCACTATGTACTGTATTCAGGTATATACTATGTAATGTGTATTGGATAAATACTATGTGTTGTGGGCAGGTAATGCTGTGTATGTGTACCGGTATATACTATGTGATGTGTATTGGGATATATACTATATAAGCGTAGAGGTTATGCTGGTATTGTGTACAGGTATATACTATGTAATGTGTATGGGTATATACTATAAATGTGTACAGGTATATGTGTGTATTGTGAAGGCATATGATGTGTATTGTGTGCAGGTGTATGCCATGCATTATGTATAGGTATGTGCTATGTATTATGTATAGTATGTGCTATATATTGTGAAGATCATATACTATGTATTATGTACGGTATGTGCATATATTGTGATAGTCAATACTATGTATTATGTACAGGTATGTGCTATGTAGTGGAATAGTGTATATATACTATGTATTATGTAAAGGTATGTGCTATGTATTGTGGATAGTCTATATACTATGTATTATGTACAGGTATGTGGCTATGTATTGGATAGTCTATATACTATGCATTATGTACAGGTATGTGCTATGTATTGTGGAATATTACTATGTTTATGTACAGGTATGTGCTATGTATTGGATAGTGTATATACTATGCATTATGTACAGGTTGTGCTATGTATTGGGATAGTGTATATAATATGCATTATGTACAAGTATGTGCTAGTATTGTGGATAGTGTATATACTAGTATTAGTACAGGTATGTGCTATGTATTGTGCATAGTGTATATACTATGTATTATGTACAGGTATGTGTATGCATTGTGTATGTCATATACTATGCATTATGTACAGCTATGTGTATGCATTGGATAGTGTATATACTATGTATTATGTACAGGTATGTGCTATGCATGTGGATAGTGTATATACATGTATATTGACAGGTTGTGTATGCATTGGGGTAGTGTATATACTAGTATTATGTACAGGTATGGGTTATGCATTGTTTATAGTCTATATACTATGTATATGTACAGGTATGTGCTATGCATTGCGGATAGTATATATACTATGTATTGTACACAGTCCTGTGGCTGCATGGAGAAGGATTTGCAGTGTTGATGCAATACTCCTGCTGCTTCCCAGGCTGTATATTCTCTGTGTTGGGGCTCACACTGCGAGCTCTGTGCCCCTGCAGGCTTAGGGAAGATTAGTAATTAGATATATATTAATAAATCATTAGGAACATTTTCATCAGAGGAAAATCAACTCTGCAGTTTATTATGATGTGAAATCCACACATTCCCCGAGCTCCAGAGCTGCTCTGCTTCTTACTAGAAATCATTGCTGGAAATGAGAGAGAAAATAAATTTATCCCCTACAGAAACTACATCGAAGTAAATTCAATAGAACTAAAAAATAATTGCAGATTATGTAGATGAATGTATGATGTGTGCAAAATATCAGAAAGAAATGAAAACCTAATACAATTAGTCAATTATTTCTGAACGGTATTCAGAAAAACACAATTCAATCAATGAAAATAAAAACCTGCAAATAAAGTCATCTAATAAATCGAAAAATGTTACATGTTTGGAATTATTTATTGTATTTAGATCCCCTTGAAGTTTGTAAATATTTTGATATGAATTGTGTTGATGTCTTACAATCGATTTCACTCTTAGGGAAAAGAATAATATGATAATTCAAGTAATTAAAAAATATATCTAATAAATTAATAAAAATGCTGATCATAAATAAATCGTGTATTGTTCTTCATAGGAGAAGAATGCAAAAGTACCATTTTTAACTTCACATAAATTAAACTTTTCTGGTTTTTAAAAATACATTTGATGAAATTTCTCGGATATGAAGACTATTTATGGTGACCTGTATCTCGCCTTTCCGTTTCGTTAGTTGTTGTAGAAATTGAAATCAATTGATACATTTAATAGCCTTAAAAATCTATCATATTAATTAGAAATAATGTTCAATGTATCCCATCACAGAGAGAACTGTAATACTGATAATATTCTGACGGGACAGTTGTAGATGACTATATTATTGTTTATCATTTGTTTATTATTATTATTGCTCTTATTAATGACTGTTATAATTCATAATGTATGATACGATAATATAATCTCTACATCTCCTATGAATAGACTGGAAGAGAAACCCAATATGTACTTCGTGTATATCATAGCACAGGGCAGAGAATACGAAGAGGATTTTATTTTTATTTTTAATAAAGTTTTTATGACACACTGTGTGGCTTGCTGCAGATGGAGTGGACTGTATTGTATCGACTCTGAGCAAAAGTGATGGTTACATAATGAATTTATTTGTCTTGTTTATTTGCTATCATTTGTGATGCTTTGTTTTTTGCATAATTATATTGTGTTGTAATAAAATTTGAAAACTATAATTATATATATATATAATTTTGCTATAAACTAAACATTATATCTAACATCTGATAATTTATTATAGGGGGTTATAAACCTTATACTAACATCTATTATATTATTTAGGGGGATTAAAACTTTATACTAACATCTTCAAGACAAGAATAACAAGCTGTTATATTCTCAGTAATGTCCACTTTTAATTCTTCTTCTTCTTTATGTTCAATTGCTATACTTCAGAATTTTAGTGCACGAGAGATCCCTTTCATTTAACTGTGTGCATGGATATTGTCCCTTTACTGTTTTATTTTCACTTTATTGCAACATTTCTGTTCATCTGCAATCTGCACTGTACTATAGCGCCCTCTAACGACTGCCCCTGGGATCGTGCAGAACTATCAAAGCATTGGGAGAAATCGCACAGGGAAACGCTGGACGCTGCGTTTTTCAGAGAGGCAGACAGGGCTCAACTTTCACAGAAAAATCCCTTATGAATATTCATATTTCGAAAACTTAGAAAAATTGTAGGTGAGAGAATCCATCAGATCTGGTCAGAAGAAAGGTCTAGTACTATGAGGACAAAGTAGGATAGAAGTCTGAAGTATCAGGGCAAGTGTATCAGACACTCTTCCGCCTGTGCTTCACTAATTTATGTCAGAGTATAAAATAGACAAATCTTAATTTAGGATATTTCACACTTGCAGTTTTTTTTTTTTGTGGGGGGGGGGGGGGGGGCACAGAAGTGGATCCAACAGGAAAGACAGTCCTTGCTTTTATTTCATGCACTTTTCCAATCTTTAGAGCCTTCAGCTACACTTTTGTAGCTTTTTATAAAGTTTTAAAACTAAAGTAAAAAAAAAATGTTAGGTAAGTTTACACACTGTCCTTACCCCCCTAAAAGCAAAGACGTAGGTTTTAAAGAAATCTACCACCAGGATGAAAGGATTGTAAACCAAGCACACTGACATACTGGTGGTGTGCCCTCTCAGGAATCTGATTTTCCTTTAGCATTTATGCCCTTCTTTTAAGAAAAAAGGTTTTATTATGCAAATGAGAATGATGGTGTTAATGGAGTCTGGAGCTCCTCAAACTCATTTACAAATTTATAAAGCCTTTTTTTCTTAAAAATAAGGGATAAGAAGCTAAAGAAGAGTAGATCCTGCCCGGGCGGCAAACACCAGTAAGTCCGTGTGCTTGGTTTACAGTCCTTCATCCTGGTGATAGATGTCTTTAAAGTATCAATTAAAAATCCCATTGGAACAATGTAAATTTTACATCATCCATCATGGTCAGTTAGGCTAGGTATCTGTTATTTAGCATTTTCCTGACAGAAAATGACGGTACCTGCATGTTTTATTTGTCCGTAGTTAAAAAAATGTATGGAAACGGATCCCTGCCTAACTGACCAAAACGATGGCCTAATATTTACATGAGTCAATGGAATTTTAAACTGATTTTCCATGTTTTTTTTTACTGTTCTTTAACGGAGGTAAGGAACAGAGGTTGTGAACAATAGTGTGAAATTAGCAAATCATTTATCTATATGTATTCCAGTGATTTGAATAATTTAATCTTTAGCTCAATAAAAAAAGGCATCAAAAGCTTCAATAAAAAACATAGATTTTTAAAAAAAGCTGCATGCAAACACAGGACTCAATCACTGTGGATTGTCTACAACAGAGATTCAATCATTGGCTGGTCCAGTTTTAGAGGCCCGGGCAAAACTAAAAACAGGGCTGCAAAATAAAAACTAATTGTATGACCAGTCACAGTCAACTGAGAGGCTCCTTTACCCCCTGCACAATAATAACACTTAGTAGTTACCCCCAGTAGTAGGTAGTGTACCTGTATATGGGACTGTAGGAGAATTTAGGACAGTGATGGCGAACCTTTAGAGACCGATGTGCCCAAAGTACGACCAATCCCACTTAAATGCAAAGTGCCGACATGGCATTTAAAGAGTAACTGTTGCTACCTGTTTGTCATGGCTTTATTGCATCTGTGCCTGGGGACACCAATAACAGTTTAAAAGAAAGAGGAGACTTCAGATTATCATTGAGTTCCTTCCAGGGTCACGGTGAACAGGAGAATTGCGGGGCCCAGAACAGGAAGCCAATATAACGAGCCTGTCTGCATCTCCTTGCTCCTCCTGTAGTCCCAGGAAGCTGAGGATTGTGTAGCTTTAAAATAAACACAGTCACGCACAGCACTGTGGCCCGGGACTGGAGGAGAGGTTTCCAGAGTCCTGTCTGGAAACTCTGTGCTGGGGTGATGGCCTGGGTGCCCACAGAGAGTGCTCCGAGTGCACCTGGCACCCGTGCCCTAGGTTCGCCACCATTGGTATAGGAGATAGACAGATGGATAGGGATATGGATATGATATGAAAAATGATAAAGAAAGATGATTATAGGAATAATAGGAAATAGATTAGATATGGAGATAAATATCAGTAGAAGAGAGAGAGAGCCAATTGTGGTGGATAGATACTAGATAGGAGATCGGTAGAGAGAATACATATAGATATACAGTAGAGCAAAAAAAACGAAATCGATAAATGGTTAATAGACAGTATATAGATAGACAAATTAGGTTAAATTCACACTTCCCTCTTCCTCCATTAAAAACGTAAGAACGGAGGTGCACACGTATCAGGTAAAAATCCATTAACATCAATGTAAATTTTATGTTATCCGTTTGGTCGTTTGGCAGGAATCGTTATTCATGCTTTTTTTGAACGGAGGAAAAGTACGAGCCTCCACATTTTTCAGTCCAAAATACACATGGATAACAGATCCCGCCAGAACCAAACATAACGGATGACATCAAATTTACATATGTTCATGGGGATTTTTAAGTGAAATGTTAAACCTCACTTTACTGACTGTTTTTTAGGGATGTACTTACACCCTTTTCATTTTGTGTGGCACCCCTCGTCTAGTTAGTATATGCTGAGTATAATATGAGTGTGGGTCCATATTCCTAAATTTCCAGAATAAAGAATAGGTACAGTGATCAGAGAAGATGGCTCAGAATTACTTAAAACAGCGAAACCCAGAAAAATGATAGGTTTCTTTTTATACCCTTAGGCGTTAATAACACCAAAGTTGCGGCCCAGACAGATATAACTAGGTATAGACGTAGTATCGGAGAAGTAGGGAAGAACTTGTGATCATTGTGTCCTAATGATGAAAACTAAATATCTATAAAGTATACACGATCCTTCTCACTCCCCAATAGTAATGTGTGCAGGTATATACTAGGTATTGTGTATATACTATGTATTGTGTACAGTCATATACTATGTATTGTGTACAGTTATATACTATGTATGGTGCATAGTGTGTGCACTATGTACTGTATTCAGGTATATACTATGTAATGTGTATTGGATAAATACTATGTGTTGTGTGCAGGTATATGCTGTGTATTGTGTACCGGTATATACTATGTGATGTGTATTGGGTATATACTATATAATGCGTAGAGGTATATGCTGTGTATTGTGTACAGGTATATACTATGTAATGTGTATTGGGTATATACTATATAATGTGTACAGGTATATGCTGTGTATTGTGTACAGGCATATGATGTGTATTGTGTGCAGGTGTATGCCATGCATTATGTATAGGTATGTGCTATGTATTATGTATAGATATGTGCTATATATTGTGAATAGTCTATATACTATGTATTATGTACAGGTATGTGCTATATATTGTGAATAGTCTATATACTATGTATTATGTACAGGTATGTGCTATGTATTGTTGCACCACTATTCGTATTCGCAGGATGGAGATAATGTGGCAATAGCAACGATGGCAGTGGTTTGTTACTACAAGCTGGGCAAAGAAAAGCAAGCTTTCTGGCTCTGTCTTTGTCCTTCCTCTACCTTATCTAATTGACTCTATTAGCTGCGGTACTGCTCCCTCACGAAAAAAGTTGGGAAATATTCTAATTCTTTCTGATTTCAAGATACATGTCAACCCCACACTGGGCCTAGCTCTTTTCTTGGGGCCTGGAGGCACGGAGGCCCCAGATACCGAGTGGCTGGCGGTTTGTGGCAAGGCAAGCTGAGTCATGGTTGCTTGCTAGGGGACCGGAGGATGCTCCTATACCGTGGCAGGTCTTCCAGCAGGTCTGTGTGCAAGAAATTGTAGACAGAAAGACGATTATAGGAATCTACCTGGGGCAACCCCTTTAATGTCTTTATGTATGAGTCCCTGGGTAATGATGGGGCGCCCTTGGTGTTACAGCCGTAAGATAGGAACGAACGGAGGAACGTTGTGCAAATAACTCACAGTCTTATTTGAACTTGCAGGCAATGGCCAATGTCTGCGTTACGATGGCGGATTGTTGGAAGAGTTTCGGATTACTGGGTGTCATGGAGAGTGCCTCGGGAGTAGATTCACCAGCACTGGTTGAGGTGGTGCAGGCTGGTAAGTAGCTGTGTCTCTGGTCACTTGACAGTCTATGAGCTCTATATTCAGGAGCTGAGGGCCTAAGTAGGCCCAGTAGCAAGAGTGTTGTGCGCAGTGAGATCTCTCTTGTAAAGCCACACTGAAGCTGGTGCACAGCATTTGTCAGCTTAAACCACAGCGTGAAGTGGTAGGTTTCCTTAAGGATAATACACACATAATATCACAGCACAGTTTTTGCACCATGATTATAATAATGATAGTAAATTATGATTATGAAAACTGTAAAAAGTTAATAGCATCACATCTGCTGGATGAATTTTACTATCACGAACACTGTGGGGGCACTTAACTAAGTGTCCGTGGACCGCATTTCCGTAGGGCTTTCCCTACTATTTCGATTTGCAACCACATCGTTAACAGGTGTGGATATTTTGCACAGACGATCGGAATTTTTGGCGCAATTCACTCCACTTTCACCACGACAACAAATTGGGGTGGCGGACCGTCCGGACATCCGACTGATTCGGACGAGCGCAGGTTTAAAAAAAATTCAAAGTTGGTCCGCAAAGCACTCAGCATACACTGGGAAAGAAGAAGTTGAACTCTGCGGGATGTGAGCGGGATGCGACACATGGGATATTGGGCGCACGATCTTGGGTGATCGTCTGGACTTCAGTGAGTGCCGGACTTCAGCAGTGACATAGGAGGAGGGAAGCGTATGAGCATGTGCGTCCACCAGCATCAGCATAGTGATGGCTGTTGCATTATTCTTTTAAAACACAGGGCCTAGGGCGCCATACTGTGTCAAGTAGGGTGTCATAACTCTTCAACGGACCATTTTGTGGAACGAAGTGAATGGGAATAGTTGTTGTATTTTTTTGATCTATATACAATGAACATGGACCTTCTATTTTTTGCCATAACAAAAAAAAAGAGATTAACACAGTCACAGAGTCAAAGGGGTGTGATGTAAGATTTGCTACTAGTTTTCCTTCCCACTTTTCAACCATATTGAGGGGTATACACTCAGTAAGTGGAGAACATTTGACAATAAACAGACGTATCAATATAACAATGTTTTGTGTCACTTTTGATGAATGTTTCTTTCTTCTGATACAGGTTCACTTCAAACCAGCTCTTATGCTCTCTGACGTTGTGTTATTGTGGCAGAGTTTTTCCTGTTCAGCAGCCATAAATCCTTCCAAAGTCTTGTTTACAAGGGGGGGGGGGTGAAGAGTGTAAAAGTTTATTACCCATTATGGTAGTATAGGGTTAGGCCGAAAATATTGTCCGATAACTTACGCCACAGAAAGCAGGATAACTTGCGTCCCAGTAGTAGTGGCCTGTGCCACCACTGACAACATGCTGCCCATTGAAGGTGAATTAGTTGTAGTTACAGCTTCTGGCCACTATAGCGACACAGAGCAACTGCCCTGTGTTTACATGGTGGAGAATAGCTGATCGATGCAGAGGCCAGGTGTCAGCCCCTATGGCATGGTGTGGCGAACCTATGGCACGGTGCAGAGGTGCACTGCAGAGCCCTTTCTATGGCACTGAGGCCACGCCCCAGGACAGAGTTCACCAAACACTGAATCTTCCTGCTCCCAGGCTAATTAAGAGGCTGCTCTCCAGTGCTATTTGACACTTCATTGACTGTTTGGAACTGCAGGAAAATTGAGAAGGTTTTGACAGAACTGCAATATCTTTGGAGGGTCCCCTGCGGACCCGACCACTTCCTTCCTTACAGAGAGACCCTGGAGTAAAAGCTACATGATAATCTGAATTTGCCCTCCTTCTTTGAACTGTGGGCCTCAGACTGCTGATACAATAGAAGATGTGAAAGACAACGGTAGCAGTAAGTTACTGTTTAAAATTTCATGTTGCGTTCACGATGAATACGTGGATTTCGGTTGTAGTTTGGTCTCTAAAATGTTTGCCATCACTGCCTATGGTAAGGGATGGAGCCCTCACTGGGCATACCTGGGCCAAGTAGTACCAGGGCCCATAGCTGTTAGGGGGCCCCATAAGGCTAAATAATAAAGAATCCATGTTGTGTTAGGGGGCTTTATATAAAATAACCATGAGTGGGTTGTATATAAAACACGTTTGGATGATAAACTAGGGAATATTTTAGGGAACAGGAGACTGTTTTAGTGTTCTTCTGAATTTTGAATGCCGCCACGTCAGTTTACTGCAAAGGGCCCCTGAGGCTCTGTCGCCAGGGGACCTACTGAAACCTGCAGCCGTACTGCCTATAGTCAAGCATCAATGACCTCTCTAGACAACAGGCCATCAATATTATTCCTGGTCAACCCCTTTTAGCAATTCAGGACTACACCCCTTTTGCATTTGCATCCTAATAATAATTGGCTTGAAGGCATACATACATGCGTCATCCCTGCAAGTCTTTAGTATTTTTGCAACGTTTTAACACAATATCTGCAATTTTCCAGCAGCATAACTCTTGATCATCCTGGAGATTAACCAATTAGGTTCCATGATCATATTCTTCACTCCCTCACCTCCTTATCTCTCCCAAATGGTCACATGGTAAATAGCCTTTTGGAACTCCGAGGAAATGTTTTAAATAACAAGCAGGTTTCAAAAATACTTTAAACACCATTTAAAAAAAAAATCTATAGATAAGTTCAAACAAGCCCACCCAAAAAACTAAAATGATAAAATATTTATGATTTGGAAGAGAGTGGAGGGATGATCTTTGCGTTTTTGTCTATGTTTGGGGTTGTTGTGGGGCAACTGTGGTGCAAATGCTTTGTTTTACGATTTTCCATTTGTGCAAATTCATTACACTTGCATAGTCCAAGTCCTCACTAAACAGAATTGAATTCAGATATTCGACACTCTGTTTAGGTGCATGTTTTTGGCGCAAATTAACGACATCCCTACCCTGGTCTATGTTTTTTGTGACTCTTTATGCGAGTGTCACAAACAACCCCCATAGCATAGACAGAATTATTAAGGCCGAAAGCACTTTAACTTATGGAGCTCCTTAGAGCTATTGCAAGAGCTGGACTAATGCGTCAAAAAAAGCACAGATACAGACTACAGTTCGCCCTGCTAAATACAAGTCCTCAAGATTTGTCAAATTTGTCATCAAGAAGGAAAGAGGGTTTCTGTAATAGCGATAAAAGCAACAGCTAATGCACATATACAGAGGGGGCATTCTTGTATGAAAGGTTCCATTCTCCAGTGATCACGAATACATCAAGAGGCTCCGGGGACCACTGTGCCGTGTATATTAGGTTGGATTCACACCACAATTTTTGGCTACGCAAGCATGTACGTCGGAAGACGTCTACACTTAGGTTATACATTGACAAATAGTGGCAGACGGAGGCATAGTTGTTGCCTCCATCTGTCCATAGCACTATAGTCCTTCCATCCTGCAGCCACCACCTGAGCAACGTATGCGCTACGAGGCAAGCAGAGGGATGCCCGGATCACTCCATAAAGGACCCGTGACATCACTGGGGGGAACACCCCCGTTATCTGCAGCAGCCAATCGCTGACTTCCGCCTATTCACAATCCTCCCCTGTATTCTGGGTTGTAGGGTGGGTCCTCGGGCAACGTATAGGCATACAGTGGGATACATCTGTGCCATAATGGTGAGGACATGCTGGAATCCCCTAACATGTCCTTACAAACGTTCGGCAATTAACGTTTTGTGAACCCAGCTTACACGTGTCAGGTTAACCTGAATGGTTGCTAACTGTAATGGTGGTGCGCAAGCGAGTGCCTCACTCTGCCGTCGGCCAATAGTTTTCTGGGGAGGGAACATCAGGAGGCAGGATGAATCTCTCATCTCTAATACTACAATCTACTACCTCATAAGGTCAACAGCTACTGGACTGCAATAATTTCCCATTGTGGCCCCCCTGATGGGTAAATGTTCTATATTTATGTCTATGTGATGTATATATGCTGTATACAGGGTCAGTCAGGGTTTCGTAGGCACCGGGGTGACAGAGCCACAGTGGGCCCCTTTGCAGTAACTCCCATGGCGGCATTAAAATTTCAAAAACTAAAACAGTCTCTGTTCCCTAAATATTCCTAGTTTTATCATACCAAATAGCCCCTCATTTATATAAAGCCCCCCTCAACCCCTATGGATTCATCAGGTACCAGGCCCTCACCCTATGGATTCATTTGTACAGCCTAATGTGGGCCCCCAGCAGCTCTAGGCCCCAGCCCTTACCCAAGTATGCCCTGTGCTGGCTCCAGCCTGATGTATATGTGTGAATATGTGATTTGTTTTATGGTGTATATTTATTGTATATGTTGCTGTTATGGTTGTTTGTTACTGTAGTGTTATATGGTGTAAGGTGTATATATACGGTATATGTGTGTTTGTATACTGTTTGTGTGTATAATGGTTGTACGGTTGCATATATATACTGCATGTGCTTTGTATACTGTTTGTGTGTATATGGTGTACGGTTGATATATACTGCATGTGTCTTTGGTAATGTATGTGTGTATATGGTGTACGGTGTATATATACTGTATGTGTCTTTGTATACTGTATGTGTGTATATGGTGTGTTAATACTGTATACATGTTTAATGTATGTGTAAAACTATGATTTATATATGTGTATTTATATTCGTGATTGTATAAAAATATATTAGTATACAAACTATCATTCTGGGGGATGGGTTGGTCCCATTCAGGAGCCCCGTCTACTCGTTACGCCCCCTATCTGAACACTGACTGCACACAACTGATATAAGTGAACAACCTAATTTTGTAATTTGCTTATTTGTAATGAAGACCTTGTTTTTACTGAAGAAGAAATATCACAAAGTTATACCCCAAAACTTATGGGACACATTTTTCATACGCTGATCCTAGTGTGCCCGTGTATGATGGAGCCTATGACCCCCCCCCCCACCAAAGGCACCAGCTGGACTACCAGATCGGTTATGTCCTGAAATCTGGTGTAAAGCTGCGTATGCTCTCAACGGTAGGGCACTTCTAACATTGCGCCCTAGCTGTGCCTGCATGGGGAAGGCTATCTGCGGTAAGCAGCACGGAGCAGGAGTGCCCTGTGTCGGCCCCCCGAGCAACCCACCTTGCTCCCCTTCACGACCTCCACGCCCACTTGATGTGAAGGCGGTTGTAATGGGGAAAAGGTGCAATTTCTGGCTATTTCAGGGCTTGCTGCAGATTTTAGGCGCAAAAACCTGATAAATGTGATACAGTGACAGGTACCATTGAGCTTAATGACCATGGTGGAAACACGTCTCTTAAGGGCTTCATTCGCACGAATGTAATGGGAACCGATATGCAGCCGTCCCCATTAACTCTATGGTGCCCGGTCACTGTGTGGTGAGCACACACTGGGGCTCCAAGGGGGCTCCAAGGGTCCATGGAGCGCGTTTTTTCGTCGGGTTTCCGTTTGGCGCTGCATTTTAACGGATTTTGGCGCACGTGATCGAATTTTGGCACATCAACGCTGGCTTGCACGCAACACAAATCGGGGATTGGGCGTGCGACTTCATCTTCGGTCGGACCGTCCGAATCGGGATCGCGAAGGACCGGGTAAGTAAATTTGCCCATTGTCTCACTGCACCTTGACCGTCATGGTGATATACAATGCCAATATTTCGGCGTGTTACGGGCCCGACCCGCGTGCTCTATGGAGAGAGGCTGTGACGTGTGCCCGGCTGGCCTACTGCTGGGGCAGACACACTTTTTGTGTGATTTAACCCTAAGGGTATAAAAAGAACCTGATAGTTTTCTGGGTTGTTCTGTTTTAGTAATTCTGAAGCATCTTCTCTTTAACTGTACCTATTCTTTATTCTGGAATTTAGGAATAATTGACCACATATATTATACATCATATAAATCTAGACTGAGGGGTGACACACAGAAAATGAAAAGGGTGAAGTACATCCCTAAAAAACAGTCAGTAAAGGAGGTTTAACATTTCACTTAAAAATCCCATGACATCAATGTAATTTGATGTCATCCGTTATGTTGTGTTTGGCAGGGATCTGTTATCCATGTGTATTTTGGACTGAAAAATGATGGAGGCTGCGTACTTTTCCTCCTTCTAAAAAAAGCATGAATAACGATCTGCAACATGACCAAACGGATAACATAAAATTTACATTGATGTAATGGGATTTTTACTGATACGTTGCACATCCGTTCTTACGTTTTAATGGAGGAAGAGGGGAGTGTGAATTTAACCTAATTTGTCTATCTATAATCTGACTATTAACCATTTATCATTTGTTTTTTTGTCTATACTGTATATCTATATGTATTCTATCTAACCATCTCTATCTAGTATCTATCCATCCACAATTGGCTCTCTCTCTTCTACTGATATTACGCATATCTATCTATTTCCATATTTCTCTATAATCATCTTTCAGTTTATCATTTTATTATCATCAATCTCCTTATTCTGTACTATCCCTATACAAATGGTGGCGAACCTAGGGAACGGGTTGCCAGAGGTGGCACTCGGAGCACTCTCTGTGGGCACCAGGCCATCCACCCCAGCACAGAGTTTCCAGACAGGACTCTGGAAACCTCTCCTCAGTCCGGGCCACAGGAGTGCTGTTGATCTGTGTTATTTTAAAGCTACACATCCTCAGCTTCCTGGGACTACAGGAGGAGCAAGGAGATGCAGACAAGGCTGCGTATTATTGGAGCTTCCTGTTCTGGGCCCCGCAATTCTTCCTGTTCACGGTGACCCGGAAGGAAGCTAAATGATAATCTGAAGTGTCTCCCTTTCTTTAACTGTATTGGTCCCCAGGACACAGATGCATTAAAAAGCCATGACAAAACAGGTAGCAAAAGTTACTCTTTAAATTGCCATGTCGGCACTTTGCATTTAAAGTGGGATTGTCGTACTTTGGGCAATGGTCTCTAAAGGTTCGCCATCACTGTCTATAAAAATTCTCCTACAGTCCCATATACAGGTTACTTACTACTACTGGTTGTAACTACTAAGTGTTATTATTTGCAGGGGTGTAAAGGAGCCTTCAGTGACTGTGAATGGTCAAAATTAGTTTTATTTTGCAGCCCTGTTTTTAGTTTTGCCCAGGGCCTCTAAAACTGGACCAGCCAATGGATTGAATCTCTGTTGTAGACAATCCACAGTGATTGAGATCCTGTGTTGCATGCAGCTTTTTTTTAAATCTATGTTTTTTATTGAAGCTTTGATGCCTTTTTTTATTGAGCTAAAGATTAAATTATTCAACACATGGAATACATATAGATAAATGATTAGGCTAAGTTCACACTATTGTTCACACCTCTGTCCACCTCCGATTAAAAGAACAGTAAAAAAAACATGGAAAATCAGTTTAAAATTCCATTGACGTCAATGTAAATATTAGGCCATCGTTTTGGTCAGTTAGGCAGGGATCCGTTATCCATACATTTTTTTAAACTAACGGACAAATAAAACATGCAGGTACCGTCATTTTCTGTCAGGAAAATGCTAAATAACAGATACCTGCTAACTGACCATGATGGATGATGTAAAATTTAAATTGATCAATGGGATTTTTAATTGATACTTTAAAGACTATCTCACCAGGAGAAGGGACTGTAAACCAAGCACACTGACTTGCGTGTGTGCCGCCGGGCAGGATCTACTCTTCTTTTGCTTCTTATGCCTTATTTTAAGAAAAAAAGGCTTATAAATTAGTAAATGAGTTTGAGGAGCTCCAGACTCCATTAACACCTCATTTCATTTGCATAATAAAAACCTTTTTCTAAAAGAAGGGCATAAGATGCTAAGGAAGAATCGATTGAGAGGGCACACACCAGTATGTCAGTGTGCTTGGTTTAATCCTTCATCCTGGTGGTAAGACTTTAACCTCACGTCTTTGCTTTTAGGGGGGTAGGACAGTGTGTAAACTTAGCCTAACATTTTTTTTTACTTTAGTTTTAAAACTTTATAAAAAGCTACAAAAAGTGTAGCTGAAGGCTCTAAAGATTGGAAAAGTGCATGAAATAAAAGCAAGGACTGTCTTTCCTGTTGGATCCACTTCTGTGCCCCCCCCCCCCCCACCCCCCCCACAAAAAAAAAAAAAAACTGCAAATGTGTGAAATAATCCTAAATTAAGATTTGTTCTAGATTTTATACTCTGACAAAATTAGTGAAAGCACAGGCGGAAGAGTGTCTGATACAACTTTGCCTGATACTTCAGACTTCTATCCTTACTTTGTCCTCATAGTACTAGACTCTCTTTCTGACCAGATCTGATGGATTCTCTCACCTACAATTTTTCTAAGTTTCGAAATATGAATATTCATAAGGGATTTTTGTGAAAGTTGAGCCCTGTCTGCCTCTCTGGAAAACGCAGCGTCCAGCGTTTCCCTGTGCGATTTCTCCCAATGCTTTGATAGTTCTGCACGATCCCAGGGGCAGTCGTTTAGAGGGCGCTATAGTACAGTGCAGATTGCAGATGAACAGAATGTGCAATAAAGTGAAAATAAACAGTAAAGGGACAATATCCATGCACACAGTTAATGAAAGGGATCTCTCGTGCACTAAAATTCTGAAGTATAGCATTGAACATAAAGAAGAAGAAGAATAAAAGTGGACATTACTGAGAATATAACAGCTTGTTATTCTGTCTTGAAGATGTTAGTATAAAGTTATTAATCCCCTAAAATATATAATAGATGTTAGTATAAGGTTTATAACCCCCTATAATAATATATCAGATGGTAGTAATAATGGTTAGTTTATAGCAGAAATTATATAATATATATAATTATAGTTTTCAAATTATTACAACACAAATATAATATAGCAAAAAACAAAGCATCACAAATGATAGCAAATAAACAAGACAAATAAATTCATTTGTAACCATCACTTTGCTCAGAGTCGATACAATACAGTCCACTCCCTCTGCAGCAAGCCACACAGTGATGTCATAAAACATTTTAAAAATAAAAATAAATCCTCTTCGTATTTCTGCCCTGTGCTATGATATACACGAAGTAACATTGGGTTTCTCTTCCAGTCTATTCATAGGAGATGAGTGAGATTATATTATCGTATCATACATTAGAATTATAACAGTCATTAATAAGAGCAATAAAATAATAATAAAACAAATGATAAAACAATAATAAGTATCTACAAACTGTCCCGTCAGAATTTTATACAGTATATACAGTTCTCTCTGTGATGGATACATATGGATACATTATTTCTAATTAATATGATAGATTTTTAAGGCTATTAATGTATCAATTGATTTCATTTCTACAACAACTAACGAAAAGGAAAGAGGCGTACAGGTCACATAAATAGTCTTCATATCCAGAGAAATTTCATCAAATGTTATTTTTAAAAACCAGAAAAGTTTAATTTATGTGAAGTTAAAAATGGTACTTTTGCATTCTTCTTCCTATGAAGAACAATACACGATTTATTTGATCAGCATTTTTATTAATTTATTATGATATATTTTTTAATTACTATGAATTATCATAATTATTCTTTTCCCTAAGAAGTGAAATCGATTGTAAGACTCAACACAATTCATATCAAAAATTTACAACTTCAAGGGGATCTAAATACATAAATAATTCCAAACATGTAACATTTTTCGATTTATTAGATGACTTTATTGCAGTGTTTTTTCATTGATTGAATTGTGTTTTTCTTGAATACCGTTCAGAAAATAATGACTATTGTATTAGGTTTCATTTTCTTTCTGATATTTTGCACAATACATACATTCATCTACATAATCTGCAATTATTTTTTTTAGTTCTATTGAATTTTACTTCGATGTAGTTTCTGTAGGGGATAAATATTATTTTCTCTCATTTCCAGCAATGATTTCTAGTAAGAAGCAGAGGCAGCTCTGGAGCTCGGGGAATGTGTGGATTTCACATCATATAAACTGCAGAGTTGATTTTCCTCTGATGAAAAGTTCCTAATGGTTTATTAATATATATCTAATTACTAATCTTCCCAAGCCTGCAGGGGCACAAGAGCTCGCAGTGTGGCCCCAACACAGAGAATATACAGCCTGGGACGCAGCAGAGATATTGAATCAACACTGCAAATCCTTCTCCATGCAGCCACCACGGAAATGTGACCAATACATAGTATATACACTATCCGCAATGCATAGCACATATGCTGCCATCATAATCATAGTAATAGAC
This sequence comes from Engystomops pustulosus, assembly GCA_019512145.1. Classification (NCBI taxonomy): domain Eukaryota; kingdom Metazoa; phylum Chordata; class Amphibia; order Anura; family Leptodactylidae; genus Engystomops; species Engystomops pustulosus. The sequence goes on from CM033647.1 coordinate 18,544,288, forward strand.
TATAAACAATGCATAGCACATACCTGTACATAATACAATAGTATACACATATACACAATGCATAGACACATACCTGTACATATACATAGTATATACACTATCCACATGCATAGCACATACCGTGGACAATAATCGTATATACACTACCACAATATAGCACATAGCTGTACATAATGCATAGATAATAGACTATAACAATGCATACACATTACACTGTACATACTACCATAGTATATACACTATCACAATACATAGCCACATACCTGTACATAACTACTAGATATACACTATCCACAATACATAGCACATAACTGTACATAATGATAGTTAACTCCAACATAGCAACTACTTTACTAAGTTACACATACAAATAGCACATCTGTAATATACATAGTATATACTTATCCACAAACCTATGCACATACCGTACATAATGCATAGTATATAGATATTCCAACATAGCACATACCGTGTACATAATAACATAGTATACTAGACTATCATATACTATGTATTATGTACAGGTATGTGCTATGTATTGTGAATAGTCTATATACTATGCATTATGTACAGGTATGTGCTATGTATTGTGGATAATGTATATACTATGTATTATGTACAGGTATGTGCTATGTATTGTGGATAGTGTATATACTATGCATTATGTACAGGTATGTGCTATGTATTGTGGATAGTGTATATACTATGCATTATGTACAAGTATGTGCTATGTATTGTGGATAGTGTATATACTATGTATTATGTACAGGTATGTGCTATGTATTGTGCATAGTGTATATACTATGTATTATGTACAGGTATGTGTATGCATTGTGTATAGTCTATATACTATGCATTATGTACAGCTATGTGCTATGCATTGTGGATAGTGTATATACTATGTATTATGTACAATGAATAGCGAAAATGCCATACAAGCAGCAAGCAGAGTCATGCGCACATGCACATTATAGTACAAATATAAGTTTATACAAAGGGTATGGGCAGGTGGGGGGGCATGCATAATATAGGCATACAGGCCCAAAGTGCCTCAAAAAAGGCGACACTATCTGTAAATCTATACCCCTCATAAGCTACACTCATCCACTAACTTATATACTATAGCTAACACACTCACACAAATACAACAGCGCAAGACAAGTGATAGCTTCCACGCCACAACACATCGGGATTTACTCTGAACTTTTTATAGGAGTCGTCACTTACACCATATACGTCGTATCCACTACATCCTCGTACAAATTTCATCTAACTGCCTTCTTATCATCATCGCTCTACTAATCATTAGTAACTCCGCCCACTCCCCCCCCTACACCCAGGTTACCCAATCATCCCCACATCGATAGCTCACGGGGTAACCACAGCTGATCTGGGAAAAGCTAATATAAGACAATGCTTGTTCCCTGGGGGGGCTTGTCGTCACTGTAGAAAGGGGTGAACGCAGGTTTTCCATCAATAGAGAACATTATGGCACACGAGTAACACAGGCGGGGGCACATTTGCCGTGAAAAAAGCCGGGAGAAAATGGGATACCACAAATTTGAACATATAACAAAAGCACGTATTGTTTATCTCGTATATAATATAAATCGATAACCAAGTTGGATATTTAGATGGTCCCTCAGTCCCGGTGACATCTGGTGCTCTGCCAGCGGTCCCATGTCAGGCATACACAGGGTGTGTGTACCCGGACATAGGGATCTGGGAGTGAGGTGTCGCAATGTAGTAATACTATAAGTGAGGGTGGGCGAGGAGGCCTTGCACTGGTCATGTACTGAAAGTAAGGACGATGTAACCTCGCGAGTAGATGTAGGAAGCCTCAGTGCCTGGATGTCTGCTCTGTGTGCTGTTTGAATGTAGACTGCATGTTAAGTTTAAAACCCTTACACTACTACATGTACAACCATAGGTGCGAGGCAGGGAAAGGCTGGTGGGAAGGTTACCACCGCATAGGAATCATCACGGCGGCTCGGGAATGGCACCGACTCGCGGAAATAGCGAGAGTGTAAAAAAAAGGAATCCACTTATTGTACCTTAAGTTTCATGCTAGGAAACGCGCGGCGCCGGGGAGGATCTGTTTTAGTAACTCGACCTACTCTAGGGATGTGGTCTCGAAGTTGAAAGTGATGATACAAAAGAGAAGTGCTAAATTCACCAAAGGGTATCGAACATAGAACAATCATACAAGAGCATCGTCCGGGGAGTGTATGCCGAATTAAACGACTTGCAGAAGCTCAAAAAAAAGAAAGGGGTAAAGAATTTCGTAGAGCAGGATATGTATTCGACGATTGTTGGTTTGTCGGGGGGGGAGCCTATTGCTGTAATAGGTTATAATCAACCTCATACTCCAATTTGCTTCCTGTATTCAATAAGGATAGATAGATAGATAGATAGATACGATAGATAGATAGATAGAAGATAGATCAGATAGATAGATAGAACGATATATAGAGAGAGAAGATAAATAGCAAGATAGATAGATAGATGGATACCTAGACTAGATAGATAATAGATAGATAGATAGATAGATAGATAGAAAGATAGATACAAAGCAATGAGAATAGATAGATAGATAGATAGAATAGAGTAAGATAGATAGAGTAGATAGTCAGATTCAGAATTCAGTATGTTTGCACATGAACCACTTGTACAGTTAGGGTTTTTTTGTACATTAATAAGCTTTGTTTTATTTACCATTTTTATGCTCACTATCTCTCTTTATCTCTCCATCTATCTATTTAAACATCCATCTATATCAAATATACCATCTATCTACTGTAATTTTTTTCAATCCATCCATTCCATGCCTTCATATCTATTAATGTATCCATCTTCTTATGTAATTTTCAATATGTCTCTTTATATCTCTATCTATCTATCTATCAATCTATCTATCTACTATCTATCTATCTCTCTCTATCTACTATCTATCTATCTATCTAGATCTATCTACATCTATCTATCTATCTATCTCTATCTATCATACATATCTATCTATCTATCTCCCTATCTAGTCTACGTAATCTGTATCGATATCTGTCATCTATTATAGTATACTACCTATCCATCTGATCTAACAGTAATGAACAGTTTCTATCTATCATATTTCTATCTATCATCTATCTATCTATCTATCTATCTATCATCTCTCTATTTCTATCTCTCTGTCATAATGTCTAATATATCTCTTCTTATCTCTTTATCTCTTCATCTACATCTATCATCCTATTTACAACCTACCTACCTACCTCCTACCAACTCCTCTCCTCGGTTGTATCGAATTACCTGGTATCCTGATTGGGACCGAGATACCTTAGCAGAACCTCGTTTCTTGTAAATACCTATATATCTCTTTCACCTCCTCTATCGTGTCCACAATACATCTAGTGTAAAATTCCCAGATAATGTCCAACCATGGAAAATACTGATGGTAAGCAATGAAAAGCAGCTGAGGAGAGTCCATGCTGTAGCATGACATCTGCTGGGAGCTCCTGGGAAGCCTTGTAGTATGGAGCACAGCTCTGGCCTTTGTAGTGGAGGCTCATGTAACCCTTCTGGTGTGTAGATGATCTGACAACACTTCGGGGGCCTACTATGATGGGGGCCCTGTGTACACAACCCAAAGCCAACTGTTTCTTAAAAAGTACAGTGACCCTTCCTTCCATTGGATGTCACTACCTCCATGTGTTGTATGTGTAGGTTGAGAGGACCCCGTCTGCCAGTTCATCATTATGGTGGGGGGGAAAGATGGAGCTTGATTTATGGAGACCCTTCACAGTCTTTCCTCCTTCCAATTGCTGATCTATATTCCAGGGACTGAATGCCAGAAATTAGTCTGCGAGGTGTGAACCGGTTAAAGGACTCACACCAAAAGTGTATCTTGTGTAGTGAGCTGGGTGGCAATCTATTGTTTCTTGTATGCAGCCATATAGGGGGGACTGCAATCCTAGTATAGGGTTATCCCCTCCCATGACTTACTATATATCACAGCTCTCAGATCCTATCAATACAATACAAGGTACAATACTCTAACTAAAGTATTAATAGGAGGGGTACAAACCCCCCTCCTACCCCCCACCGATACTTTAATGTTATTCTTGGTGTATGTTGTAACATTGGACAATCTATATATTATCTATCTCACATCTATTCTATCTATTCTATCTATTACATGGTTGATATCACTTATATATCCACTCTATTATCTATCTATTTCATCTCTATCAATCTATAAATCATCTATATATCTCATATCTATCTATCTATCTATCTATCTATCTATCTATCTATCTATCTATCTATCTATCTATCTATCTATCATGAATCGATCTTTTGCACAAATGCCCTACTAAATAAGAAAAAAGAAACCTATAAGCAGTGATGTGCATTCCCTTTGCTCCATACATTCACACATATATATAATGTTATAACGCACACATTTTCACCTGTTTGTTAATTTTTTATTCGCTCAGCTAAATTTGCAGATAATTCATATAGTGAAAATCTAATGCAAAAAAAAAAAAAAAATAATAAAATAAAATATTGTTTTTCCTGAGATTAGACTCGTCTTTATTAGTATTATAATCCTTATCATTCCCTCTGCACCCATCATCCCTCTAGATACACATATAGCTTGTCTACGAGGAATAAAATGCTACTGACAATATGGGTGTACTGTTGGTGTGTAATGTGGATGAAATAATGAGACACAGATACATCTTTTTTTTTAAAAACATTTGATGATATTATAGATTTAGTAAAGATATCACGTCGCTGATGTCATAATTAACGTAATCAGACAATAATTAAAAGGATATAATTATTATCAATTTCAAAAAAATTGCAATACATATATGGATAAAATTAAGTACAATAAGAACCATAGAAATATAAAAATTACAATAAAATATCATATTTATCATGTTAATAATAATAAATATAATAATAAATATATAATAGATATGTATAATAATAAAAAATAATAAAATTACTAAATTAATAATAAAATAACGAATTAGCAAAATTCAATAAAAATATATTTATGATATGAAGAATAAAACAAGTACAAATAATGTGAATAAACGTGCATATGGAAATTTATATTTTGAATGAGGTAATATATCCTTTTATTATTATTGTTAAAAATAACATAGTAAAAAAAAAACAATAGTAATAATAATAAATAATCATTTATTTGTGTGAATAAAAACGTTTTGAAATAATGTAAATAAAAACACTTATATATTTACATAATATGTATAATGATATAATATATTCATATTTATGTCATATATAAATATATAATACATAATAATAATGAAACAGAATACCATTCTTTACCATAATTACATCCACCATTATAATACTGTATAAAAGAAATATTATTCAACTAAAAGTAATAATAATACTCATTTTAGATCAAGAAAGATACTGCAAAGTAACTGACACATTGGTAAAGCATAAGCTGTACATTGAATCCTGCATGGAGACAGTATTATAAGAAAATGAGACTTCCATTCCAGCCCTGATTTACAGGTGGAGCTGACTTTTGTATCCATTGTGTGCAGCATCTTCTCACCACAAATAAAATATTTTATTCTCCTCCCCCCCCATCCCTTTCCCATTGCACTGTTTTGCTGCCTTAGCATATGCAGGGCTGTAGGATTTCTATTGTGTGTTTCTGGTGCAGTGATGATATGTTGTGTTTGTGTTCCAGCTTGATAATCTGATGCGTATGATTAAAGGTGATAATCTCCAGGAGATTATAAACACAACCTGCAACAGTCTCCTCTAATACCTCAGCCCCTGCCACATAAGAACAGTATATGATAATTGCAATATATGGCTGGGAGAGATGTAATGGCTTTTTGTATGATATTTTTTTTCTGTTGCACTTGTGTCTATATCCAACATCCCTTGATATATTAAACTCACAATTGTCTCTGCTTGTCCCTTTGTTTTGCAAGGCATAATCCACAGACAAACACCAGACTACCCAAACAATACCTAAATGTGGCTTCCTGTATACATTAGTAACAATGCAAACCCAAGCAGAAAACACAAACAAGAAACATGATCATCACCTCCAAATATTAATAGATTTTTTTTGTTTATTCTAGACATAAAAAGGGGATAATGTGTATGGGGAAACTCCAGACACATTGAAGGTGTAATTCAATCAAATTACCTAAAAAAGAGGCAGTACCAGAACAGATCCATTATGTCTGGTTTTAATGATTAGAGAATGTAGAATAAGGAAGACTTGCTGAATCTATAATTGGGTGTAATCATGTTAGTGTTTGAAGAAAAATGACATAGGGTGTTTAACACTGACAACAACATGTTTAGAAAGAAGCTATTTATTCAAACAGATTTTTTTTATTCACGCATGTGGAGACCAAACACATTTCAGGGGGTTTCTTGTTAAATGAAGATGAATTAATGCACTTGAAATATTATTTTTCTCCTTGTAGAATATTAACAAAACAATCTTCCACCCAGCGCCACCTACAGGACATTCTGAGAATGCAGGATAAAGCAAAGCTCCATCGATCTGACTAATAAATTTACAGTATTAAAAGATCTGCTCCTCACTGATCACTCTACTACATGGGCACCATTACAGGAATGAAGCAAGTCATGACTTAATAACCCTCCTCCTTGTCTATTGGTGATGGGGGAAGTTTATGTTGAGGTTTTAGAAGAAACCGCAGACAAATGTTTCTAGGAATTGACCTCTGAGCACACAAAGCATACCACAGGGGCCAAGACTGAGAGGAGGAAAGATTTGCATGATTTCTGACAATATTCTATTAGTCTTACATGATAGCAATGACTGGTTGTATTACAAACTGAAACAAGAAATAGAATAAGGATAGATGATAAATGATAGATGATAGATAGATAGATAATGAGATTAGAATAGATAGGATAGATCCATAGAATAGGATGGAAAGTGAGTAGATATATGTAAGAGATCGATAAGAGATGAGGATAGAATTGGATAGATAGCAGGAAAGAGATATAAAGAGATGAATGATAGATAATATGTAAGAGATAGATATGAAGACAGATAACAGAGATATAGATAGTCATAGAAATCAATAAAGGATAGATAAAGAGATAGGGCATAGACAGGAGACAGATGATGGATATATAAAACGAGAAATATGTGACAGATATGAGATAGATAGAAACCGAAAATGGATAGATAATAGTTAGAGATAATTAGAAGATAGGAGACAAATATGATATTTAGAGCAGATACTATATAATGGATAGATACTATAGATTTATACAATATGCTTTATGATAGATAGATGAAGATAGGTATTCTAGTAAAGAAAGAAGAAAAACGTGTAAATTATCTTTTTGGTGTATGTGTTGAGCTTGGTCCATATTTTTGAGCGTTCGTCCGTGTGTGGTGAATCACGCGCGTTTCTGTTAAAGTGAAATGTACATAAGTCAGTCATTTTGTATGATTTTGAATATTCAGGTCACACTCTAGATCATAGTGGCAATGGGAATATAATCCCGACTATCAGCCATTTGAAAAAAAAACCAAACAATTACGAACTGGAAGAACAATGTAAAATATGTTGATGATGGTAACAATACAATAATGATAAGAAGAAGAAGAAATAGAAGAAGAAAGAGAAAGGAAGAAAGACACAAAATCTTGATCTTAGACCACACTGCAATATGATGAAAACACAGAGATGATGAAAGAAATACCACATGATTCCACAACGGAATGTATTATCTATCTACTCCTTATCTATCTATCTATACATCTATCTATCTATCTATCTATCTTCTATCTATCTATATCTATCTAATCTATCATCTATCGCATCTATCTTATATCTATATCTATCTATCTATCTATCTATATCTATCTATCTATCTATATATCTCCTATCTATCTATCTCTATCTATCTATCTCCTACTATCTATCTATCTATCTATCTATCTTCTCTATCTATCTATCTATCTATCTCACTATCTATCTATCTATCTATCTACTATCTATCTTCTATCTTTCTATCTATCATTAGCTAATTATATCCATCTCTAATCAAACTATCTTGATCAAGATATGTATTTATCCGTATGGTGTTTGTTTTTCTCCTGCCATCAACAAGTGTGAACAGGGTTTTAAACCAATTAGGAGCTAAATTTCCAAACTATTTTTAAATTGATGTCTCCAAAAAACAGGGATTTGTTGAGTTTTTTCCACCTACCCTGCTAATCTTCCTCCTCCTTGGAAATAATAATACCAATCACCCAATTGTACATGAACTTTCCCAGTGCCTTTTATTGGGGGAATACAATGCTTTATTCACACTTTAGAGAAGGGGAAATAATGAAGTGGGTTCCTCTGCTTTCTAAGATTTCCTTTGTGAGAATCTCCTGCACTGATCCCAAATGTGAGCCCGGCTCTGGGAGTTCCTTGCCTATTACCAGGCAGATGTTGGGGCTTATTCTACGTGTGTAGGCTACTATGGCCACTATTAGCACAACACAATGTCTCCATTTACAGAAGGAGCCACAAACTGGTCAGACCAGACACAATCGAGTCCCCATGCAGTTTGGGTCATCTTCCAGAGCTCCATGCAATACTTAACCCCTATGTGTATGGATTCCAGCATAGCCATGATGGGGGCAGCCTTCTGATGGAGTGTGTATAACATCCACGGAACATTGCCCTGGTCTTGACATGGCAGCAGAACCCACTTCTTTCCCTTTTTGCTTTGTCAACTTGCATAAGAGAATTGAAACAGAGTCCCAGCATAGGAGGACACATTGGCCTCTACTCATCATGCATCTGTCAAGGGATTCACAAAGAGTGACAGCTTCTAATACATAGCACTTTAAAGTTAGGGAGCTGGCCCAGCATTTGCTTCTGGCAGTAACATTCCTATGTCTCTGCTTGGCAAGCTATCTAGAAAGAAGGAAGGCAAGAGAGCTGACAATAAGATGACAGAAGGCACATACTAATGCAATTACACACCAGACCACAACATGCACAGGTCATAAATAATACATTAAATGCAGTCACATACATATTTAGAATTCCTCTGTCTGTCTCATTAACTGATCCCTTACAGGTCAGCAAACAGGCAAAGATCTGCTGGAGAAAGACGCACAGGTAACGCTCATCTGAACTGCTCGGGCGCCACCCACGGCGGAACAGAGGATCGCCCCCATGAAGACAGTGTTGGAGATTAGAGACATGATAGAATAGAATCGATATGAGCAAGTAGACAGACAGGTAGATATACTGAGATATTATATATGCGATAGAGAGTTCTGAGATACTAAAACGATAGACAAGACATATTGTTACATAGGATATATGTGTGTGTGTATATATATATATATTACATATTAATATATATATATATATATTATATATATATACATATAATATATTACGCTAGAAATAGAAAGTTTTAGATAGAAAAAATAGGAAGGACTTATAGATATGAGATGATAGATACTGTAGCAATCATTAACTAGGTATAGACGTAGTATCGGAGAAGTAGGGAAGAAATGTGAAGAACTTGTGATCATTGTGTCCTAATGTGAAAACTAAATTCTATAAAGTATACACGATCCTTCTCACTCCCCAATAGTAATGTTGCAGGTATATACTAGGTATTGTGTATATCTATGTATTGTGTACAGTCATAACTATGTATTGTGTACAGTTATTACTATGTATGTGCAGTGGTTGTGCACTATGTACTGTATCCAGGTATAATCTAGTAATGTGTATTGGATAAATACTATGTGTTGTGTGCAGGTATATGCTGTGTATTGTGTCCGGTATATACTATGTGATGTGTATTGGGTATTATACTATATAATGCGTAGAGGTATATGCGTGTATTGTGCAGGTATATACTATGTAATGTGTATTGGGTATATCTATATAATGTGTACAGGTATTGCTGTGTATTGTGTACAGGCTATGATGTGTATTGTGTGCAGGTGTATGCCATGCATTAGTATAGGTATGTGCTATGTATTTTATGTATAGATATTGCATATATTGTGAATAGTCTAATATACTATGTTATTATGTACAGGTATGTGCTATATATTGTTGATAGTCTATATACTATGTATTATGTACAGGTTGTGCTATGTTTGTGAATGTGTATATATACTATGTATTATGTACAGGTATGTGCTATGTATTGTGAGATAGTCTAATACTATGTATTATGTACAGTATGTGCTATGTATTGTGAATAGTTATATACTATGCATTATGTACAGGTATGTGCTATGTATGTGTGGATAATGTTTACTATGTTATTAGTACAGGTATGTGCTATTTATTGTGGATAGTGTATATACTATGCATTATGTAACAGGTATGTGCTATGTATGTGGATAGTGTAATACTATGCATTATGTACAAGTATGTGCTATGTATTGTGGTTAGTGAAATACTATGTATTATGTACGGTATTGTGCTATGTATTGTGCATAGTGTATATACTATGTATTATGTACAGGTATGTGCTATGCATTGTGTATAGTCTATATACTATGCATTATGTACAGCTATGTGCTATGCATTGTGGATAGTGTATATACTATGTATTATGTACAGGTATGTGCTATGCATTGTGGATAGTGTATATACTATGTATTATGTACAGGTATGTGCTATGCATTGTTTATAGTCTATATACTATGTATTATGTACAGGTATGTGCTATGCATTGTGGATAGTGTATATACTATGTATTGTACACAGTCCTGTGGCTGCATGGAGAAGGATTTGCAGTGTTGATGCAATACTCCTGCTGCTTCCCAGGCTGTATATTCTCTGTGTTGGGGCTCACACTGCGAGCTCTGTGCCCCTGCAGGCTTAGGGAAGATTAGTAATTAGATATATTATTAATAAACTCATTAGGAACATTTTCATCAGAGGAAAATCAACTCTGCAGTTTATTATGATGTGAAATCCACACATTCCCCGAGCTCCAGAGCTGCCTCTGCTTCTTACTAGAAATCATTGCTGGAAATGAGAGAAAATAATATTTATCCCCTACAGAAACTACATCGAAGTAAAATTCAATAGAACTAAAAAAAATAATTGCAGATTATGTAGATGAATGTATGTATGTGTGCAAAATATCAGAAAGAAAATGAAAACCTAATACAATTAGTCAATTATTTTCTGAAACGGTATTCAAGAAAAACACAATTCAATCAATGAAATAAACACCTGCAAATAAAGTCATCTAATAAATCGAAAAAATGTTTACATGTTTGGAATTATTTATGTATTTAGATCCCCTTGAAGTTGTAAATATTTTGATATGAATTGTGTTGATGTCTTACAATCGATTTCACTTCTTAGGGAAAAGAATAATTATGATAATTCATAGTAATTAAAAAATATATCATAATAAATTAATAAAAATGCTGATCATAAATAAATCGTGTATTGTTCTTCATAGGAGAAGAATGCAAAAGTACCATTTTTAACTTCACATAAATTAAACTTTTCTGGTTTTTAAAAATACATTTGATGAAATTTCTCTGGATATGAAGACTATTTATGTGACCTGTATCTCAGCCTTTCCGTTTCGTTAGTTGTTGTAGAAATTGAAATCAAATTGATACATTTAATAGCCTTAAAAATCTATCATATTAATTAGAAATAATGTATCCATATGTATCCATACACAGAGAGAACTGTATATACTGTATAATATTCTGACGGGACAGTTTGTAGATGACTATATTATTGTTTTATCATTTGTTTTATTATTATTTTATTGCTCTTATTAATGACTGTTATAATTCTATAATGTATGATACGATAATATAATCTCTTACATCTCCTATGAATAGACTGGAAGAGAAACCCAATATGTACTTCGTGTATATCATAGCACAGGGCAGAGAATACGAAGAGGATTTTATTTTTATTTTTAATAAATGTTTTTATGACATCACTGTGTGGCTTGCTGCAGATGGAGTGGACTGTATTGTATCGAAGTAATAGTTACATAATGAATTTATTTGTCTTGTTTATTTGCTATGATTTGTGATGCTTTGTTTTTTTGCATATATTATATTTGTGTTGTAATAAAATTTGAAAACTATAATTATATATATATATATAATTTCTGCTATAAACTAAACATTATACTAACATCTGATATATTATTATAGGGGGTTATAAACCTTATACTAACATCTATTATATTATTTTAGGGGATTATAAACTTTATACTAACATCTTCAAGACAAGAATAACAAGCTGTATTTACTATCTGTTATATTCTCAGTAATGTCCACTTTTAATTGTTCATCTTCTTTATGTTCCATTGCTATACTTCAGAATTTTAGTGCACAAGAGATCCCTTTCATACTTTCATATAACTGTGTGCATGGATATTGTCCCTTTTACTATTTTATTTTCACTTTATTGCAACATTTCTGTTCATCTGCAATCTGCACTGTACTATAGCGCCCTCTAACGACTGCCCCTGGGATCGTGCAGAACTATCAAAGCATTGGGAGAAATCGCACAGGGAAACGCTGGACGCTGCGTTTTTCAGAGAGGCAGACAGGTGCACACGGGCCTCAACTTTCACAGAAAAATCCCTTATGAATATTCATAAAACTTTAAAAAATTGTAGGTGAGAGAATCCATCAGATCTGGTCAGAAAGAAGAGGTCTAGTACTATGAGGACAAAGTAAGGATAGAAGTCTGAAGTATCAGGGCAAAGTTGTATCAGACACTCTTCCGCCTCTGCTTTCACTAATTTATGTCAGAGTATAAAATCTAGACAAATCTTCAATTAGGATTATTTCACACATTGCAGTTTTTTTTTTTTTTGGGGGGGGGGGGGGGCACAGAAGTAGATCCAACAGGAAAGAGAAGTCCTTGCTTTTTATTTCATGCACTTTTCCAATCTTTAGAGCCTTCAGCTGCAGTTTTTGTACATTTTTATAAAATTTTAAAACTAAAGTAAAAAAAAAATGTTAGGCTAAGTTTACACTACCCTTCAAACCCCTGTTCCTTACCCCCCCTAAAAGCAAAGACCTGAGGTTTCAAGGAAATCTACCACCAGGAGGAAGGATTATAAACCATGCACACTGACATACTGGTGTGTGCCCCCTCCGGATCTGATCTTCCTTTAGCATCTTATGCCCTTCTTTTTAAGAAAAAAAGGTTTTATTATGCAAATGAGAATGAGGTGTTAATGGAGTCTGGAGCTCCTCAAACTCATTTACATAATTTATAAAGCCTTTTTTTCTTAAAAATAAGGGCATAAGAAGCTAAAAGAAGAGTAGATCCTGCCCGGGCGGCACACACCAGTAAGTCAGTGTGCTTGGTTTACAGTCCTTCATCCTGGTGATAGATGTCCTTTAAAGTATCAATTAAAAATCCCATTGAGATCAATGTAAATTTTACATCATCCATCATGGTCAGTTAGGCAGGTATCTGTTATTTAGCATTTTCCTGACAGAAAATGACGGTACCTGCAGTTTTATTTGTCCGTTAGTTAAAAAAAATGTATGGATAACGGATCCCTGCCTAACTGACCAAAACGGATGGCCTAATATTTACATTGACGTCAATGGAATTTTAAACTGATTTTCCATGTTTTTTTTTACTGTTCTTTTAACGGAGGTAAGGAACAGAGGTGTGAACAATAGTGTGAACTTAGCCTAAGTCATTTATCTATATGTATTCCAGTGATTTTGAATAATTTAATCTTTAGCTCAATAAAAAAAGGCATCAAAAGCTTCAATAAAAAACATAGATTTTTTAAAAAAGCTGCATGCAAACACAGGACTCAATCACTGTGGATTGTCTACAACAGAGATTCAATCCATTGGCTGGTCCAGTTTTAGAGGCCCTGGGCAAAACTAAAAACAGGGCCGCAAAATAAAACTATTTTATGTACATTCACAGTCAGTAAGAGGCTCCTTTAGCCCTGCACCATAATAACACTTTGTAGTTACACACAGTAGTAGGTAAGTATCTGTAATATGGGGCTGTAGGAGAATTTTATAGGACAGTGATGGCGAACCTTTTAGAGACCGAGTGCCCAAAGTACGACCAATCCCACTTTAAATGCAAAGAGCCGACATGGCAATTTAAACAGTAACTGTTGCTACCTGTTTTGTCATGGCTTTTAATTGCATCTGTGTCCTGGGGACACCAATACAGTTTAAAGAAAGAGGAGACATTCAGATTATCATTGTAGCTTCCTTCCAGGGTCACGTGAACAGGAAGAATTGCGGGGCCCAGAACAGGAGCTCCAATAATAACGCAGCCTTGTCTGCATCTCCTTGCTCCTCCTGTAGTCCCAGGAAGCTGAGGATGTGTAGCTTTAAAATAGCACAGATCACAGCACATCCTTGGTGGCCAGGGACTGCAGGAGGAGGTTTCCAGAGTCCTGTCTGGAAACTCTGTGCTGGGGTGATGGCTTGGGTGCCCACAGAGAGTGCTCCGAGTGCCACCTCTGGCACCCGTGCCATAGGTTCGCCACCACTGTTATAGGAGATAGACGGATGATAGGGAGATGGATGATAATGAAAAATGATAAATATGAAACATGATTTATAGAGAAATGATAGGAAATAGATAGATATGAGAGATAGATACAGTAGAAGAGAGATAGAGCAATTGTTGGATGGATAGATACTAGATAGGAGATCGGTAGATAGAAGACATATAGATATACAGGCAGTCCCCGGGTTACATACAAGATAGGTTCTGGAGGTTTGTTCTTAAGTTGAATTTGTATGTAAGTCGGAACTGTATATTTTATAATTGTAGACTCAGCCAAATGTTTTTTTGGTGTCTGTGACAATTGGATTTTAAAAATGTTGGATTGTCATAAGAACCAGGAATAATAATAAATCTTCATTACAGACACCTGTGATAACTGTTATAGCTGATTATTGTAGCCTAGGACTAAAGTACAGTAAATTACCAACATCCAGAGGACCGGTTGTAACTAGAGGTCGTATGTAAGTCGAGTGTTCTTAAGTAGGGGACCGCCTGTATAGACAAAAAACGAAATAGATAAATGGTTAGATAGACAGATATATAGATAGAAAATAGACAAATTAGGTTAAATTCACACTCCCATTCCTTCCCTCCATTAAAAACGTGAAGAATGGAGGTGCAACGTATCAGTTAAAAATCCCATTACCATCAATGTAAATTTTATGTTATCCGTTTTGGTCAGTTTGGCAGGAATCGTTATTCATGCTTTTTTTTAGAACGGAGGAAAAGTACTTCAGCCTCCATCATTTTTTCAGTCCAAAATACGCATGGATAACAGACCCCTGCCAGAACACAACATAACGGATGACATCAAATTTACATTGATGTCAATGGGATTTTTAAGTGAAATGTTAAACCTCCATTTACTGACTTTTTTTAGGGATGTACTTCACCCTTTTCATTTTCTGTGTGTCACCCCTCAGTCTAGTATTATATATGATGGTATAATATGATGTGGTCAATTATTCCTAAATTTCCAGAATAAAGAATAGTGTACAGTTATAAGAGAAGATGCTTCAGAATTTACTAAAACAGACAACCCAGAAAACTTATCAGGTTCTTTTTATACCCTTAGGGTTAAATCACACAAAAGTGTGTCTGTCCAGCAGTAGGCCAGCCGGGCACACGTCACAGCACTCTCTTCATAGAGCAGTGCAGGGCCGGCGCCGTAACATGCCGAAATATTGGACATTTCACCATGCACGGTCAAGGTGCAGTGAGACAATGGGGCAAATTTACTTACCCGGTCCTGTTGCGATCCCCGATTGGGACGGTCCGACGAAGATGAAGTCCGACGGCCCTCCACCCGATTTGTGTCGCATGCAAGCCAGCGTCGATGTGCCAAAATCCGATCACGTGCGCCAAAATCCCTTGTTAAATGCAGCGCCAAACGGAAAACGTTGGGAAACCCGACAAAAATGCGCTCCACGGACCCTTAGTAAATGAGCCCCAGTGTGTGCTCACCACACAGTGACCGGGCACCATAGACGTTAATGGGGACGGCTGCATATCGGTTCCCATTACATTCGTGCGAATGAGCCCTTAAGAGCACGTTTTCCATCTCACAATGGTCATTAACTCAATGGTACTTGTCAATGTATCACATTTATCAAGGTTTTTGCACCTAAAATCTGCATGCAAGCCCTGAAATAGGCCAGAAATTGCACCTTTTTCCCCCATTACACCGCCTTCACATCAAGTGGGCGTGGAGGTCGTGAAGGGGAGCAAGGTGGGTTGCTCGGGGGGCCGACACAGGGCACTCCTGCTCCGTGCCTGCTTACCGCAGATAGCCTTCCCCATGCAGGCACAGGCTAGGGCGCAATGTTAGAAGTGCCCTACCGGTGCAGAGCATCGCAGCTTTGCACCCAGATTTATCAGGACACCGAAGTCTCCTGGTAGATCCAGCTGGTGCCTGGGGGGGGGGGGGGTCATAGGCTCCATCATACACTGGCACACATAGGATCAGCGTATGAAAAATGTGTCCCAATAAGTTTTGGGGTATAACTTTTGTGATATTTCTTCTTCAGTAAAAACAGGGTCTTCATTACAAATAAAGCAATTACAAAATTAGAGTTTGTTCACTTATATCAGTTGTGTGCAGTCAGCTGTTCAGATAAGGGGCGTAACTAGTAGAGACGGGGCTCCTGAATGGGACCAACCCATCCCCCAAGAATATATATTTGTATACTGACATATGTTTATACAATCACGAATATAAATACACATATTACACATATAGTTTTACACATACATTAAACATGTATACAGTATTAATACACCATACACACATACAGTATAGAAAGACACCTACAGTATATATACACACCATACACCATATACACATATACAGTATACAAAGACACATACAGTATATATACACCGTACACCATATACACACATACAGTATACAAAGACACATACAGTATATATACACCGTACACCATATTCACACATACAGTATACAAAGACACATGCAGTATATATGCACCGTACACCATATACACACATACAGTATACAAACACACATATACAGTATATATACACCGTACACCATATACACACATACAGTATACAAAGACACATGCAGTATATATGCACCGTACACCATATACCCCCGTAACAGTCAACATATACAATAAATATACACCATAAACAAATCACATATCACACATATACATCAGGGCTGAAGCCAGCACAGGGCATACTTGGGTAAGGGCTGGGGCCTAGAGCTGCTGGGGGCCCACATTAGGCTGTTACTAATGAATCCATGAGGGTGGGCCTGTACCTGATGAATCCATAGGGTTGAGGGGGGCTTTATATAAATGAGGGGCTATTTGGTATGAAACTAGGAAATTATTTTAGGGAACAGGAGACTGTTTTAGTTTTGTGAAATTTTAATGCCGCCATGGGAGTTACTCAAAGGGGCCCACTGTGGCTCTGTCACCCGGTGCCTACTGAAACCCGGTATCTGACCCTGTATACAGCATATATACATCCATAGCCATAAATATAGAACATTTACACATCAGGGGCCACGATGGGAAATTATGCAGTCCAGTAGCTGTTGACCTTATGAGGTAAGTAGATTGTAGTAAGTAGAGATGAGAGATTCCTATCCCTGCCCTCCTGATGTTTCCTCCCCAGAAAACTATTGGCCGACGGCAGAGTGAGCCTCGCTTGCGCACACCATTACAGTTAGCAACCTTCAGGTTAACCTGAAGTGGTAAGGCTGGGTTCACAAACGTTAATTGCCGAACGTTGTAAGGACATGTTAGGGGATTTCCAGCATGTCCTCACAATGTATGGCACAGATGTATCCCACTGTATGCCTATACGTTTGCCCGACCCACCCTAACCCAGAATAGGGGGAGGATTGTGAATAGGCGGAAGTCAGCGATTGGCTGCTGCAGATGAACGGGGTGTTCCCCCCAGTGATGTCACGGGTCCTTATATGGACAGTGATCCGGGGCATCCACTCTGTTGCCTCTGCTGAGCCATACTTGCTCAGGTGGTGGCTGCAGATGGGAAGGACGTAGATTGCTATGGACAGGGAGGCAACAACTATGCCTCCGTCTGCCACCTATTTGTCATGTATAAGCTAAGTGTAGACGTCTTCGACGTACATGCTTAGCGTAGCCAAAAACAGTATACAAAGACACATGCAGTATATATGCACCGTACACCATATACACACAAACAGTATACAAACACACATATACAGTATATATACACCGTACACCATATATACACATACAGTATACAAACACACATATACAGCACATATACAATAAATATACACCATAAACAAATCACATATTCACACATATACATCAGGGCTGGCGCCAGCACAGGGCATACTTGGGTAAGGGCTGGGGCCCAGAGCTGCTGGGGGGCCCACATTAGGCTGTACATAATGAATCCATGAGGGTGAGGGGCCTGTACCTGATGAATCCATAGGGGTTGAGGGGGGCTTTATACAAATGAGGGGGCTGTTTGGTATGATAAACTAGGGAATATTTTAGGGAACAGGAGACTGTTTTAGTTTTTGAAATTTTAATGCCGCCATGGGAGTTACTGCAAAGGGGCCCACTGAGGCTCTGTCACCCAGGGGCCTACTGAAACCCGGATCTGACCCTGTATACAGCATATATACATCACATAGACATAAATATAGAACATTTACACATCAGGGGCCACAGATGGGAAATTATGCAGTCCAGTAGCTGTTGACCTTATGAGGTAGTAGATTGTAGTAAGTAGAGATGAGAGATTCCTATCCCTGCCCTCCTGATGTTCCCTCCCCAGAAAACTATTGGCCGACGGCAGAGTGAGCACTCGCTTACGCACCCATTACAGTTAGCAACCATTCAGGTTAACCTGAACGTGGTAAGGCTGGGTTCACAAAACGTTAATTGCCGAACATTGTAAGGACATGTCAGGAGGATTCCGGCATGTCCTCACAATGTATGGCACAGATGTATCCCACTGTATGCCTATACGTTGCCCGAGGACCCACCCTCACCCCTGAATGCAGGGGGAGGATTGTAAATAGGCGGAAGTCAGCGATTGGCTGCTGCAGATGAACGGGGTGTTCCCCCCAGTGATGTCACGGGTCCTTATATGGACAGTGATCCGGGGCATCCACTCTGTTGCCTCTGCTGAGCGCATACGTTGCTCAGGTGGTGGCTGCAGGATGGAAGGACGTAGATTGCTATGGACAGGATGGAGGCAACAACTATGCCTCCGTCTGCCACTATTTGTCAATGTATAAGCTAAGTGTAGACGTCTTCCGACGTACATGCTTAGCGTAGCCAAAAATTGTGGTGTGAATCCAACCTAATATACACGGCACAGTGGTCCACCGGAGCCTCTTGATGTATCCGTGATCACTGGAGGAATGGGAACCTGTCATACAAGAATGCCCCCTCTGTATATGTGCATTAGCTGTTGCTTTATCGCTATTACAGAAACCCCTTTCCTTTCTTGATGACAAATTTTGACAAATCTTGAGGACTTGTATTTAGCAGGGCGAACTGTAGTCTGTATCTGTGCCTTTTTTTGACGCATTAGTCCAGCTCCTTGCAATAGCTCTAAGGAGCTCCAGTAAGATTAAAGTGGCTTTCGGCCTTTAATAATTCTGTCTTATGCTATGGGGGTTGTTTGTGACACTCGCATAAAGAGTCACAAAAAACATAGACCAGGGTAGGGATTGTCGTTAATTTGCGCCAAAACATGCACCTAAACAGAGTGTCGAATATCATGAATTCAATTCTGTTGTGAGGACTTGGCTATGCAAGTGTAATGAATTTGGCACAATGGAAAATCGTAAAACAGCATTTGCACCACAATTGCCCCATAACAACCCCAAACATAGACAAAAACGCAATGATCATCCCTCCACTCTTCCAAATCAATAAAATATTTTATTCATTTGTAGTTTTTTGGGGGTGGGCTTTTTGAACTTATCTATAGAATTTTTTTTTTAAATGGTTTAAAAGTATTTTTGAAACCTGCTTGTTATTTTTAAAACATTTCCTCGGAGTTCCAAAAGGCTATTTTACCATGTGACCAGTTTGGGAGAGGTAAGGAGGTGAGGGAGTGAAGAATACTGATCATGGAACCTAATTGGTTAATCTCCAGGATGATCAGAGTTGATGCTGCATGATGAAAATTGCAGAATATTTGTTAAACGTTGCAAAAATACTAAAGACTTGCAGGGTGACGCATGTATGTAATGCCTTACAAACCAATATTATTAGGATGCAAATGCAAAAGGGGTGTAGCCTGACTTGCTAAAAAGGGGTTGACCAGGAATAATATTGATGGCCTGTTGTCTAGAGAGGTCATTGATGCTTGACTATAGGCAGTACGGCTGCAGGTTTCAGTAGGTCCCCTGGCGACAGAGCCTCAGTGGGCCCCTTTGCAGTAAACTGACGTGGCGGCATTCAAAATTCAGAAACTAAAACAGTCTCCTGTTCCCTAAAATATTCCCTAGTTTATCATCCCAAACAGTGTTTTATATACAACCCACTCATGGTTATTTTATATAAAGCCCCCCCTAACACACCATGGATTCTTTATATTTAGCCTTATGTGGGCCCCCCTAACAGCTATGGGCCCTGGTACTTGCCCAGGTATGCCCAGTGATGGCTCCATCCCTTACCATAGGGCAGTGATGGCGAACCTTTTAGAGACCAAACTACAACCGAAATCCACGTATTCATCGTGAAGCGCCAACATGAAATTTTAAACAGTAACTTACTGCTACCTGTTCTTTCACATCTTTCTATTGTATCAGCAGTCTGAGGCCAACAGTTCAAAGAAGGAGGGCAAATTCAGATTATCATTGTAGCTTTTCTCCAGGGTCTCTCTGTAAAGGAAGAATGGTCGGGTCCAGCAGGAAGACCTCCAAAGATATTGCAGTTCTGTCAAAACCTTCTCAATTTTCCTGCAGTTCCAAACAGTCAATGAAGTGTCAAATAGCACTGAGAGCAGCCATCTCTTAATTTGCCTGGGACTGCAGGAAGATTCAGTGTTTGGTGAACTCTGTCCTGGGGCGATGGCCTCAGTGCCCATAGAAAGGGCTCTGAGTGCCACCTCTGGCACCCGTGCCATAGGTTCGCCACCACTGCCATAGGGGCTGACACCTGGCCTCTGCATTGATCAGCTTTTCTCCACCATGTAAACACAGGGCAGTTGGCTCTGTGTCGCTCTAGTGGCCAGAAGCTGTAACTACAACTAATTCACCTGCAATGGGCAGCATGTTGTCAGTGGTGGCACAGGCCACTACTGGGACGCAAGTTATCCTGCTCTTCTGTGGCGTATAAGTAGCGGACAATATTTTCGGCCGAACCCTATACTACCCATAATGGTAATTAAACATTTTTACACTGCTTCATAGTAACAAAGACTTTGGAAGGATTTATGGCTGGCTGAACAGGAAAAATCTGCCACAATACACAAGCGTCAGAGAGAATAAGAGCTGGTGTGTAAATGACCTGTCATCTAAAGAAGAAATACATCAATCAAAAGTGACACAAAACATTGTTGTATTGATACGTCTGTTTGATGTCAATGTTCTCCACTTCTGAGTGTATACCCCTCAATATGTTAAAAGTGGGAAAAACTAGTAGAAAATCTTTACATCACACTCCCTTTGACCTCTGTGACTGTGTTAATCTCTTTTTATTTTTGTATGGCAATAAAAGAAGGTCCATGTTCATTGTATATAGATCATAAAAAATAAACAACATTTCCCATTCACTTTCTGTTACAAAAATGGTCCGTTGAAGAGTTATGACACCTACTTGCACAGTATGGCGCCACCTGGTGTTTAAAGAATAATGCAACAGCCATCCCTATGCTGAGTGCTGGTGGACGCACATGCTCAGACGCTTCCCCTCTCCTATGTCACTGCTGAAGTCCGGCACGTCACTGAAGTCCGGCACGATTCACCAAGATCGTGCGCCCAATATCCTGCATGTGTCACATCCCCGCTCACATCCGACAGAGTTCACCTTCTTCTTCCCAGTGTATGTAAGTGCTTGGCTGACACAATTTGAATTTTAAATCCTGCGCTCAGTCCGAATCAGTCGGATTGTCCGACGGTCCGCCACCCAATTTGTGTCGCATAAAAGTGGGCATGATTGCGCCAAAATTCCGATCGCGTGTGCCAAAAACCCCTGTTAAATGTGGTGCAAATCGGAAATAGTAGGGAAACCCTACGGAAATGCGGTCCACGGACCCTTAGTAAATGTGCCCCACAGTGTTCAGTGATAGTAAAATTCATCCAGCAGATGTGAGTGCTATTAACTTTTACAGTTTCATATCATAATTTACTATCCATTTATTATAATCATGTGCCAACAACTGTGCTGTGATATTACTGTGTGTATTATCCTTAAAGGAAACCTACCACTTCCGATGGTGGTTATAAGCTGCAAATGCTGTGCACCAGCTCAGGGTGAGCTTACAAGAGAGATCTTAGCGCACAAACTCTTGCTACTGGCCTCTTAGGCCTCAGCTCTGAATATAGAGCTCATAGACTGTCAGTGACCAGAGACGCAGCTACCTTCCAGCCTGCACCTACAACCAGGCTGGTGAATCTACTCCCGAGGATCACTCTCCATGACCACTCCAGTAATCCGAAACTCTCCAACAATCCGCCATCTGTAACCAGATCGTTTGGCACATTGCCTGCAGTTCAAATAAAAAACGGTGAGTTATTTTTGCACAACATTGCCTCCGTCTGTTCCCTGGATACGGCTGTAACACCAAGGGCGCCCCATCCATTACCCAGGGACTCATACTACAGACATTAAAGGGGTTGCCCCAGGTAGATTCAGTACATCTGTCTTTCTTCCTACAATTTCTTGCACACACCGCCTGCTGGAGACCTGCCAGGCTGTGGGACAGCCCTCCGGTCCCTATACCAAGCACCGTGACATCAGCTTGCCTATGTCACAACCGCCAGCCACTCCGGTATTCTGGGCCCCGGCTGCCTCCAGGCCCCAAGAAAAGGCTAGGCCCCAGTGGGGGATGTTGCACATGTATCTTGAAATAGAAAGAAATTAGATATATTTCCAGCTTTTCTGAGGGAGCAGGTTACAGCAGCTAATAGAAGTCAATAGATAAGGTAGAGGAAGGACAAAGACAGAGTCACAGAAATGCTGCTATTTCTTTGCCCAGCTTGTAGTAACAAACCACTGCCCACTATAGCTATTGCCACTATTATCTCCATCCTGTGAGATACAGATAGTGGTGCAAGATCTCCTTTTTTCCTCTGCCCTAAGGGTCCTGGGTAGAGGAGACATCAAAAGTTATATCTTTGGGTCCCCCTAATGCTAAACTCTGCTACTTGGTGTTATATAACATTGCCCGATGCGGCTCTACCCACCTCCTCTTGGTATAGTTTCCTCTGCTTCGGCTAAACCAGAGATGTAGAGGCTAAACAAGAGCAGAGCCACATCACACCTACGGGTGGAGAGGCTCCTCCATGGCTCCCCGGTCCAGTCAACTTGCATTTGATGACTGAGTGAGGCCTTCATGGTCTACATGATGCATAAGGAAAACCACTCCCACCAAACTGTTATATAAGTTACATCTCTGGAGCCAACAGCCATCGCCTACTTTCATTTCTACTAAAGGAAATCTACTGTCAAAATCCAGCATAATAAACCCAGGACACCGGATACACAAGATAAATCCAGGCACCATAACTGTGGAAATCTTCCTATATTTGTTATCCTGGGCCTCCTTCTGTCTAAAATAAACTTTCAGAATTATGCTAATGAGACAGAAGTGCTATCGGGGACGATACCAGAGCCCCTCAATGCTTCAGCTTCACAGGCTGTTACACTGTCTTCCCCTTCACTCCTACTCTCTCAGTACTTCACCCTTACTCTGCGTGAAGTAATCTCTGAACATCAGAGGACGTTTCAGCATATGAAGGGAGGGAGGTAAATGTTCTTGCACAGTGTAACAGCCTGTGAAGCAACATCACAAGGGGAAGGGGGCTCTGGTAGCACTCCCCACAGCCCTTCTGGTTAATAAGCTAATGTGACATCATTGTGTGTATTATCCCTGTACTGTGACATCACTGTGTGTATTATCCCTGTACTGTGACATCACTGTGTGTATTATCCCTGTACTGTGACATCACTGTGTGTATTATCCCTGTACTGTGACATCACTGTGTGTATTATCCCTGTACTGTGACATCACTGTGTGTATTATTCCTGTACTGTGGACATCACTGTGTGTATTATCCCTGTTCGTGACATCACTGTGGTATTATCCCTGTACTGTGACATCATGTGTGTATTTCCCTGTACTGGGACACACTGTGTGTATTATCCCCGTACTGTGACATCACTGTGTGTAATCCCTGTACTGTGACATTCATTGTGGTATTATCCCTGTACTGTGACATCACTGTGTGTATATCCCTGTTCTGTGACATCACTGTGTGTATTATCCCTGTACTGTGACAATCATTGTGTGTATTATCCCGTACTGTGAATCACTGTGTGTATTATCCCTGTCTGTGACACTCACGTGTGTTATTATTCTCTGTGACTGGTGACATCCACTGTGTGTATTATCCCTGTACTGTGACATCACTGTTTGCATTATCCCTTTGTAAAATTAACATAATTGTAAAAATTGATTTTAGAAAGAGGCCATGGATAACAAATGTAAGAATATTACCACAGTCATGGTGCCTGGATCTATGGGGAACATGTATCAAACTTTTGGCTTTCCTTCTTGTTTTATTTTTGAAACTTTTCATGGTCCTTGTGCTCATGTACAACTTTTTTTGCAGCTAAAAAACCATTCAAAGTTCGCCATTGTCTAGTTTTTCCTGAATTATCACCTAAATCCAAAAAAGCTGCAATTTTTTTACACAAATCTAAGACTGCCCCTGACCAGGTGTAGAAATGAGCTGGGGAACTGTTTGCGACTTTTGGAGACTTTCACTGCCGACCAAATACCACATGTACCAATAAGGAAAAACTGCTTAGACACATCTAACTACCAGGAAAGCCAAGAACTGTCTCAAAAAACAGATGGAAAAAGCCGGACTTATAATACATGTGCCCCTGTGTGTAAGTGTCCTGGTTTATCATGACGGATTTTGATGGTAGATTTCCTTTAAGGAGATGTTTAAAAAAGAGCCATTGCAATAGATGTAATCCACACTGGAGATCAAAATTAGAGAACATGCAATTTCCTAAATGTCAAGGCCATTGTGTAGTCCAATGTGAAAATATCCTTACATGAGTCAAATAACAGTATTTTAAGCTTATTTCATAAATTGTATATATTCTACAGCAGAAAAAAAATATGTAAATTAGATCATTGTAAAAGAACTTATGGAAATTAGAGAACACTTTCAGATTCCTGAAAGTTATTGGTGTCAATCTGGCACCTGGTGCTAATTTCCTTAATTATCTGACAAACCCGATGTAACTGGCACCTAACTTTCCACTTTTCATTGACTTTGCAAAAATGTTGTGCCGTTCCAAAGTAACCAAATCCCTCTGGCAACAGGTTGTCCGGATGAAGGCCAAAGGGGTGACCCTATCAGCCATAGCAAGAGAAGTTGATCAGTCTGTGATTTCTAGAACATTGCATCTTTACAATATCACAAACTCATTCTAGTCCCTGAAGAAAGCTGGTCGCCCTTGAAAGACAAATACAAGAGAGGACAGGATAATGCAGAGTATCTCCATGGGTAATTGTTTCAACACTGCAGCTAGAATTGCTCACCAGTTAAGCACTGTCTTAATGGGGAGAATTATGCAGTGACCAACCCTCTAATTAGCAGAAAGAATCAAAATGCTAGATACACTTTTGCTGAGGAGCATGATGTGTGGACAGAGAAGAAGTGCTCCACAGTTGAATTTAGTGATGAAAGAAAGTATAGTTTATTTAGATTTGATGGGAAACAACCGGTGAGAATAAAATGCTTATAACTTAACTTTTAAGATATCCAATAATAAAAGTGCTTATATATAAACCACCAACCGTAATGCATCCAAAATTCTGGAAGTACAATGCAATAAAAAACCCATATACCAGGCCAGGCACACAGAATTCCTAGCCCGCAGGCTGTTTAAGCCTGGGGGCGGCAGGACTGGCAGTGTTCTCCTCCCCCCCCCCCCCTTTTTATGCTTTGATTTCTTCCAGAAAGAAATTTTAAATTTCCACCCCCCTTTGGTCCCCGTCCCCTGCCCTGGTTTTACATCAGTCAATCAAGTGGCCAGGAAGTGTGCCTGGCCACTTGATGGCGCTAGTTCTGGGCTATTTAGCCCCGAGCGCGGAGCTAGTCCAGCCTCTTTTGGACTTGCTCCGCGCTCAAGAGTTTCCCGCCCGCCCACCCTTAGTTACCGTTTTTCGTTTTTGTTAAGTATTTGCTAGGTGAAGTTTTTTGTTATGTATATTTATTTACCAGTTTTGTTTTGTACATGGTTGTGTTTTTTAATGTGTTTTTTCACTGTTGTTTGTTGGTAGTCACAGCTTGGCCTGTGTGGAATCTGGACCCTCTCGGCTTACGTCGAAATCACCTGTCGGACCAACAAGGACATGCCCCCGCGTAGGCGGGGCCAGGCATGCGAGGTGAATAATTCCGGAAGGGTCTGGGTCTTCCCACAGGTCAGTTTAATTTTGTAAATATTGTTAATTAATAAAGCTGTGGCCGACCTCCACTTTTTTCCCATCAGACAGCCTCATGTTTAGTTTTTTGTGCAGGGGATGAGTGGGGGTTATACCATTGGGTTGGTTTATTGATACGGCCAGTCTTAAGTGATAAAACATCAATTTGTACCTGGGGAAACACATTTTCGTCAGAAAAATCAGTCAGAAAATAGACAGTAGTTCCTCCCAGATGTGACAACATAGAAACCTAGTGGCATATGGTATATGTGCTACAATATGGCCTTAGGGAGCTTAGTTCTATGAGGATATGAGTATAGGTATCTGCAGGGATCACCATGGAATCTCAGTGTTTAACCCTATTTTTCCCTTCCAGGTGTATGTTGGCCCTACGAGCCGCAACTCAGAGAAGCATCACTAACTAGCTGTCACCCCAATTGGAACCAGTGCCTGGCATGAGAAATTTCCTATTTCCTAAGTAATTTGAAATCATGGCGAGGACGGAGGGGAGTCCACATAACCCTAACCCTGTGTAATTTTTGGAAACTATGGGGCACATTTACCAAGGGTCCTGCAGCCGCACTTTGGCAGGATAGTCTGACGATTTCAGATCCACGCTGTATTTAGCAGAATCCAGTGTGCAGCAAGCAAGGACAGTCCACTCTAGAAGCGCATCTTCCCAAAGTCAAAACGTTCTTTATTTTTTTGTTACAAAAGCTATATAAAAGGTGTATAAAACAACGCTTTTCGGCATTGGACTAATGCCTTCATCAGGTTAAAAGACAACATGAATACAACAAACAAATACAACACCTTTGGGCGTGGTTACCCCGTGACTACACAGCCACCGCAAGCTGCTCTTCCTCGATAAGAAGACCCCATCTATTATATGCTTATATAACCTACATCAGAAGGTGAGCATGTTACTGTCTCATTTCCACTAATTATTTATCACCTGCACTTGAGTCTCCTGCGCTTAGTGTTCCCCTATATCCTCTAGTCCATTTTTCTACTAGCATTTAGTAGAGGATTTTGGCACATGTTATCGGATTTTGGCGCAACGGCGCTGCCTTTCATTTGACACAAATTGGGGGGCGGGCCATCGGACAATCTGACTGATTTGGACTAAGCGCGGGATTTAACATTTAAATTGTGTCACAAGCCATGCACTTACATACACCAGGAAGAAGAAGGTGAACTCCGGTGGACCTGAGCAGGGAGCGACACATGCAGGATATCGGGAGCACGATCTACATGAACTGCGGCACAGTGCAGGATCCTTGGACAGTCCAGATCGGGGTAAGTAAATGTGCTTCATTATGTTGATCAATAAGCTGGGGAAAGACTGAACTTAAAGTGTGTAAAGAAGTCAGTGAAAGGTGGTGGAGGAAGTGTCATAGTTTTGGGAATGTCTTCTGCAGCATGCATTGAACCTCTCATACAGCTACATGGCAGAGAAAATGCAAGCGTGTATTAGAACCTTCTTCAACAAAACTTTGTTTCTTCCTTGCGTTCATCACTCAATCATCCAGCAATTTTCATGCAGGACAATACCCCTTGTCACACAGCAAAATGGGTAAAGCAGTTCTTTGAGACCAAAAACATTGAAGCAATGAAATGTTCACACATTCATAGTCCTGATCTAAACCCAATAGTAAACCTCTTGAAAATCTTTGGTGGCAAAGTCAAGGAAATCCACAACAATCAAAGAACTGTGGAAGAGACCGGAAGAAGAGTGGAGCAGAACCATATGAGACTAGTGATGTCCTGTGGCCGGGGCTGATGACATTCACAGCAAAGACCTGTGCACTCCCTACTGATCGGACTTGACTGGTGGAACCTTCAAAAAAATGTCCTACAGCCATTGCTGTTCTCTAATAATGATCATCACTTATTTGGGAAAATAAAGGTTTTATGTAGATTTTGTAAAACATTATTCAAGTAGCATGGTGCACCCCATAGAACATATCCATCAAATGTCCAACAATGGAGATTACATTATTTCTGAACAAAATCAAGTGATCACACATTGGGGGTCATTTACTAAGGGCCCGATTCGCGTTTTCCCGACGTGTTACCCGAATATTTCCGATTTGCGCGGATTTTCCCTGAATTGCCCCGGGATTTTGGCGCACGGGATCGTATTGTGGCACATCGGCGCTGGTATGCACGTGACAGAAATCGGGGGGCGTGGCCGAACGAAAACCCGACGGATTCGGAAAAACCGCCGCATTTAAAAAAAAAATTTGGTCGCACGGGCCATACTCACATGCACCACGATGAAGACGATGAACTCCGGGGCACCTCGGCGGACTTCGGCGTAGCAGCGCCACCTGGTGGACATCGGGCGCAGGACCTTCATGAATCGCCGGAAGACCCGAACGCTCGTCAGAGAAGCCGCCGCTGGAACGCGAATGGACCGGGTAAGTAAATGTGCCCCATTGTTCTCTAATTTTGATCTCCAGTGTACATAGTGTCAGAAATCTTGAAATTTGGAGGCTTTCGAGCAATGCCTCATTACCTGCTGTGTATGATGGGTGACATCAGTGTGAATCTTACAGCCAGCCATCTCTCAGCACGCTCTAAATGAACCTTCCCTGGCTGTGCGGATCAGCACATTCCCCACAGGGCTGGAGGGGTTTTCAAGGGGAGCAGGTAGATTAGTTTCAAGGCAAACAAAACTTGTACTCTGACAAACTCTCTCAGGAGAGGAATTAGTTGGTGACAGACTTAAGGGGTTTTGTAACACTTCACCAGAAACAACAACCACAGGCTGATACTACAGGAATGGATATGTTTTATGTCTTCTTCGCGCTGGAATAATAGCTTCATTAACCACTGCTTCAAGGCTGAGGCTTGTTTTACATGATGTCCATGGATGGGTAGAAGTGTGTGCGCCAGGATCCAAATGTGTCTATGTCCTGAGGAGTGGGAAGTCATATTTTGGGTTTTATGCATAACTGAAGCGACTGATTTCTATCACCATTGGGCAAAATAAACTTTCATTGACATAAAGATAAAGAAGGGTAAAACTTTGGCTTGAGCCCCCTATTTATTTGTCAGTTTCTCCACCCTATAGACTTATCCTGCTGTCCACAGGATAAGAGATAGATATCTAATTGTTGACCTCAGGGACCCTCAGAGATTACGAGAACAGATGCCTGCAAGTGCCTCAGTTTTTTAAGCATGCGGGATAGCTTTCCTGTAAGGCTTATACATATGGAGGATAGCCGAGCATGGACACGCTCTAATTATACGGAGCACTTGGGGACACTTGCATTTCCCTATTCTTGGGGGTCAAATTGGTTGGATTCCTAGAGATTATTATCCCACATCCTGGATGGCACATAAGTAGGGTTGAGTGGACCTGAACCGGGTTTGGGAGGTTTGGGACCCTACTTCAGAGTCCATTCGAAGTTCGGGGGCCGGGTTCCGCTCAACTTTCCTAGACAGTTAATGCCTGTTATTGGTACTGGCACAAATCGTGGGCGTTATCTCTTTAAGTGGCACTGACAAAGTCGGCAGAGGTATTTAAATGGGGCCCATTTGAGTTGTTAATGGAACCTGGAGCCCCTCAGGCTCATTTGAATAATTTATAAAGCCTTTTTTTTCTTAAAAACCAGGACAAAAGAAAATAAAAGAAGAGCAGATCCTGTCAGAGGGGGGCACACACCAATAGGTCAGTTTGCTTGGCTTACAATCCTTCATCCTGGTGGTAGATGCCCTTTAAAGGAAATCTACCATCAAAATCCATCACGATAACACAGGGACACTTACTCATAGATCCAGGGACCGTGACTTATCACCGTAATCTTCTTATATTTGTTATCCATGGCCTCCATGTTTCTTAAATCAACTTTTAAAATTAGGCTAAGTTCACACTACCGTTCAAATCTCCGTACCTTACCTCTGTAAAAAAAAAAAGTAAAAAACTGAGCTTTTAGATATCAGTTAAAAATCCAATGTGATGTATTTTGTGTCAACTGTTATGCTCCGCTTAGGCAGGTATCTGTTACCCATGCATTTTTTTCAAACAGAGGAAAAGTACTGCAGTCACCGTAATTTTTTATGTTACATTTTTTTTTAACTTTCTAATGGAGGCTTGAACGGCAGGGTAAACTTAGCCTTAGTCTAATGAGTATAAAGTTACCAGGGCCCTTCTGTGCTGTAGCTTCATAGGCTGTTACACTGTCTCACCATCCCCAACACTTTCCCATCCCTCTGCTTGATGTATCTTATTGCAGCACAGGAAGTTTCAGTACATGGGGGGAAGGGGGAAGTGCTCTGGCACAATGTAACAGCCATTGAATCTGTAGCACTGATAGGCTCAGAAAACACCCCCAGAGCCCTTCAAGATAATTAGCATAATGTTAAAAGTAGATTTTAGAAGGAAGTGTCCCTGGTTTATCATAATGGATTTTGATCGCAGATTTCCTTCAAAGGGAGCAATTCCAGGCTACGCAAAAGAAACTGGTTTGTATATCAGAAAACTTGTGTATAACTTTGATAAATCCCCTCAATTGCTTATTATATCTGAACAAATTGTACTGCATCCAACCAAAGATGGGTGAGTAAGTGATCTGCACAGTTGTAGACCCTATAGTCACCTGTCTCCCTGCTGTACTGTAGATACTTGCATGCAAAGCTGATTTTGTATTCCAGCTCCATCTGCATTGCCGGGCTCCTTCCTGCGGCTATGGACTTGTAAGCTTTGCTTTCATACAGCATCTCCTTTAAACTTTGTAAAGTAAATATTTTCTGAAGCTTGTCCTTTTGTCACTGCTGCAGCAACGGTTCTTCTCGTAATCACCGCCACGTCATGTGTTTAGTTAGAAGGTGAACAGCTTTATGTATAGAGCTAAAATCACTGTTTTTTTCAGATATTGTTTCTCTTTACTCTGCCATAATGACTGATTACTGGGGCTTTCCATACTTCAACAACAGTGCACACAAATGCTGGCCAACCATGATCATCAACTGTTTCCCTGGGACACATTTCCACTCTTTTATATACCTCACTGTCTCCAACACCACAATTTGACCGGCTAAATTCTATGACGGAGGATAGACACTTTATGGGCAGGTAGGGTCGGATTAAGACTGCCATGGGCCCTGGGCTGTATGAATATTATAGCCCCTACAAGTCTGCAGTCACTTCCTACATATGGTACTAGAATCAACATGGATGATGAGTCCCTTCTGTCTACTTTCAGTCTTTAGTTTCAGGACCTTTGGAGGATTCTCATGTTTATTGAAAGCAGAAAAATGGGTGGTTTGGATGACCATTTGCCCCCTAGAAGACTTAAGCCCTGGACTACCACCTTAACTACATATATATATATATATATATATATATATATATTCCACTACTGGGAACAGGGTTACATATGGATTCATTGATTCATATCCCTATATGAATAACAAAGTTGAAATGCCAAAATTGGATGGTCCAATATTCGACTAAAATTCAAACAGATGTTTAATGTCTCAACATTGAGGCATTAACTTAACCAAAGATTACTCACCTCTCCTGAAGGGACATTGATCAGGACTTATATGCCAATCTTTTGGTGTACATGACCCAAATAATCACAATTCCCTCCAGTAATTGCAATTATTTTCCCTTTCACAACTCTTGGCTTGAAGGAGGTAAATATGGGGAGTGACCGGCGGCACGGTGGGCCACAGTGGGGCATTCCTGCCCTTTTGTCTGCTTACTCGCTATAGCCTGCAAACACTCATCGTCGAACGTTAGCAGGTTTTTAAGCAAATGTATGTCAGACAGGGTCCGGCATAGATTTTCCCAAGGTGCAGCTGCCTGACGAATACTTCAGTAGCTGATCCTGAATTTTATAATCATGTTCAGGTCTGGGTTTGATACCCCAATCAGTAACACCAGTGATCACTCGCGATTTTTAAACTACTGTTGGAGTGATGATTCATCCCAAAATGGTGGCACCCAATGTTGACTACAGGTTGGTGCCAGCACACAGCCACAGACATTAAAATACTGCTGGGGACTTTGCCAGCCGCGTTTAAAGAGTTAAGAGAGCCAGCACCAGGGAGAAGTTGGACAGAACAATGCCCCAATCTTATAATGAAGGTCCGGTACTAACCTGAACTTTGCAGGTTTGGGTCCGCTCAACCCTATTTAGGAGATCTAATCCTCCGAATGTATCCACCATGGCTAGAGTGGGGCTTCCATACATTGGCATATGATAAATGACTTGATTCAATGCTGCCTGGATCCTTGCTGCCCTTTATGTCCTGTTGTCTCCTGACACACAGGAAGTGCTCTGAGACTAAAAGATGTAGTCAATTATACACAACAAGGGTCAATAGAACATGGGATTTGACCAAATAACTATGAGTGCTCGTGACTCTACCCTTGCGCACCTCACAATCCTTATATCAATGCTCTAAATGTAGTATGGCCAGTTCAGGTGGGTTCAAGTCATCCTTTTCATTTTCCTCATGGACTTCTTCCGACATTTGCGATGGAGACCTTTGGTATACAGTGGACATCTCCTCTACGACACTGCTCTGATATTACTCTGATATTAGAGAAGGATCTTCTCTATTGACCTCTCTTGGTCACCTCTACGCTCAACAGTTCCGGTTGTATTTCGGGTGGCTTCTTCTAAGCTTTTTCTGGAAGCTACTATTTCTTCTTGCCTCCTAAACAGCCCTTTTTTGGACTGGTTCATATACTTGTTGTTGCTGTGCACAATTCGCCCCTACGGAGCTACTCACGGAACAAGACCGGTCCACAAAGTCTCAATGATAAAGCAGTTCTTTGAGAGAAAATAATCAATTTTCCTTCTAGATGGAGCTCCAAAGCATGTGCCCCGGAAGAAGTCTTGGAGGCGAAACCCTGGGTCGGGCAGCTTGGTTGAGCTAGCGTCCCGCTATTAATTTTGATGCATAGTTTTACTTATGTTTGTGAGTATGTTTTTTAATAAATTCTTAACCTGTTGAAACACACTACACCATTTGCCTGTATGTTCCTCGCAGCAACATCGTCTGACAAGAATTAATTAAGAGACGAAAGGGGAACAAACGTGGTGGCGCTGGTCTGAACTGAGGCATAACTTCATCAGAAGGATCTGTCATTGCTAATGCTGGATTTCATTGAATGGACATCTAACACTATAGGAGAAGAATTAGAAGAATTCTGGAGCTCCGGCTAGAAGGAAAATTGATTATTTTCTCTCAAAGAACTGGTTCATACACTTTTGTAGCAAATTTTAGGTCTTCTGTTTTAACATTCTCACCAAAAACTAAAAAATTGGCTTTCGGTCACGGTTCTGTTCACAGGTTTGCAATAGGTTGGCCTTACACAAATTGCAGCAAAACAGGATGCTGGAAAAAAACCCAAAGCAAAAAAAACCCAATAATTGGGGGAGGGGAGCAGTTATAGACACTCTGCCACCAGATAAAAATGTTATGAGTAAGGGATTGTTCTATGTTTAATTGTAATCCCCTGTTTATAAGAGACAGAATTACCTTCTAGCTGGTGGGGGTCTGACTGCTAGGACCTCAATTGAGAATAAAATTTGCAGTCCCATTTCCTCTTATCGATGGAATGGAAGTTTGCACTTGCGCTATTAGTGGTTTATAATATAGGCAGTTTGGGTGGTAGTCCAGGACCCATGCCTTCTAGGGGGCCCGTGGCCATCCGAACCACCGACCAAGTTTTATATTAAAAAGTACCTTCACCCATGTAATCTTTTTACTAGACCTCTGAAGGTCCTTTAAAGGTTCTCAAACCGCAGATTGGAATCCCCAATTCCTCAAGAAGGTGATTCTAGTACCACAAGTAGTAAGTGACATGTAGGGGCTATAATAATCATACAGCCCAGGGCCCATGGCAGTCTTAATACACCCCTTAACGCGTCCTACTACTCTGATCTTCTAATGGGCTGCCATCCCTCGCACTTCCATGAAGAATGAATGGAGAAAGAGGACACATACTCAATCTGCCACTTATTTGATTAGAGGGGAATGGCTACCCCATTCTCAAGATCGGTGGTGGTACCAAGGTTTTAACCCCTGGATAGGGGATGATAATTAAATGTGGGGCAACCTCTTTAAAACATAAGCTATCCCACAAATGTATTTTTTGGAGCTGTTTCCAACAACACAAAAATTCCAAAAAAGTAGCTATGAGACACGTACAACATACATGCGACTATGGGTAATAGCGACTGTCGATATTTACCTTTCTCTACCTTGTTTGCATTGAGAAAGTAATATTTTAAAACAAATGTAAATGACACGTACATTATCTGAAGATATAAAAACATGTTTCTTATGCAGATGCTTCAAAAACAACACTTCCAGCGTGGAGGAGACATTTGCGATTTCTAGCACTCGTTTACAGCGTGACAGAGCACCACCTGCTTTGTCGCTCATCGTCATATTTTAGATTCAGAGTAATCAGGATTTTTATTGTTGTGCCTAATAACTTTCCAAACTGCTATTTAAAACATTATGACTACTTTAAAAATCTGTCTTGTGTTTAGTAACCAAAGGCCCGTCAATCAGCAAAGAGACGCAAAGTTCTTTGTCTGACAGGTATAGTATAGACTGAAGGTAAGAAACATATTTAAAGTGTAACGTACGTCATTTGAGATCATTTTTACCGTATATACTCGAGTATAAGCCGACCCGAGTATAAGCCGATACCCCTAATTTTACCACCAAAAACTGGAAAAACCTATTGACTCAAGTATAAGCCGAGGGTGGGAAATGCATTGGTCACAGTCCCCCAGTATATAGCCAGCTTCCGTAGTATATAGACCGCCAGCCATTGTAGTATACAGCCTGCCCAGCCCCCTGTAGTATACAGCCTCCCCAGCCCCCTGTAGTATACAGCCTGCCCAGCCCGTGCCCGCAATATAATTCCTGTAGATAAAAAAACAAACAGTGTACTCACCTTACGCCCCCCCCCCCGGCTGGTCCTCTTCTATACCGTGATGCTCCGGCATCGGCTCCGTGTCCTCGCATTTGGGTCAAGACCAAAATGGTGGCAAGGTACAGAACTGCAAGGCAAAGAATAGTCAATAACAAGCAAGGGTCAGAGTACAAAGCAATAAGCACAATAGAGAAAGTAGTATTACAAGTAGGAAAAGACCAGTATAACCAGCACTGAGTTAGAAGTGGGTATATATGGAGTCCATGGACACCACCTTGGTCACTGATAAGTTTGGGAGTCCATCATTCATACAACACCAGAAACACACACCCAGCTCCAAGATGTAACAGAGCCCTCTGCAGAGTAAAAACCTGGACATGAACTAGTTTTGATAAATACAGAGCTTCACTTCTCACACCCCACTAACAAGTGTTCTGCTTCCATCAAGCACTGCAGTCTTTAGCACATATTAAGCCCGGCAGCATTCTGGTATCTGCTATACTGTTGTCAGCTCTCTAGAGCACACTTCATTTGTTCTTAAGGACCGTAGAGATGTGCTTACAGGAAATCTACCATTATGCATTATGAAGCAAACATACCTTGAGAAGGCTGTAGCTACACCGATGCAGGATCATATCTAGGTTAATCCCTGAACTGAGTGTTTTTGCTGAAAAAACAATGATAAAATTACATAATACAATGAGGCTCTGTCGCTCCTGTGCTATGGCTCGGTACTTCTCCTCTTACATTAAGTATACACTACTCGAGAGAATGATGTAATCACTGTGTTGTGCCTGACAGGCAGAAGTAATCAATCGCTGCACCATCCCACAGCTACTGTGTAAGAGTGATCCAGCTCAGGTTGATTATTTCTGTCTGGACAGTTCAGGAAGCTCCGTGTAATGTGTTTAACAATGGCAGGTTGAAAGCAATACCGCTTTCCAAAGGCCCTGAATGTGATAATTGTTTTTTCAGCAAAACCACTCAACTCAAGGATTAAACAAGATATGTTTCTACATCCTTGTAGCTACAGCATTCTCTAGGTATGTTTGCATCATAATGCATGAAATCAAATGGTAGATTTCCTTTAACACCAGTGCGGCTGATTCTTTGCATGTCACATGTAGTTACTGTAAGGATTATCAGTATCTGCTTGCCCATAGAAATACTGTTGTGAGCAAATTTGGTGACTTTGCCAGTTTTTCCAAAGATAGTCCTGCACTTTGCTTTAGACCGAGAAATGTTCAAGAATTTACAGAATCTAGATACTCAGTTCAAAATACTCGTTTACAGGCAGTCCCCGGGTTAAGTACAAGATAGGGTCTGGAGGTTTGTTCTTAAGTTGAATTTGTATGTAAGTCGAAACTGTATACTTTATAATTGTAGACCCAGACAATAAAAATTTGGCCCTAGTGAACATTGGAGTTTAAACATTTTTTGCAGTAATGGGACCAAGGATTATCAATAAAGCTTCATTACAGACACCTTACAGCTGATCATTACAGTCTGGGACTATAGTAAAGCATTCAGAAAGCTTCACCAGAGGTCAGAGGGGTCTGTCTGTAACTATGGGTTGTCTGTAAGTCGGGTGTCCTTAAGTAGGGGACTGCCTGTATTTTTAGTTAGTCTCGAGAAACTCCTTTAATCTAATTTTACAGTCCTGCTGCTACTAACATCATAGATAACGCTTTAGGTACACCGTTGAAGCGGACTAATTACTGAACTGGCTTTAGTTTTTAGAAGCGCACATTATTTGGCAGTTTCTACATTATTGATTACTGATTTTATGTGTTCCACTGCTTTGTGTTTGATCTTTTGTTACTCTTAGATACTTGTCATAACACATACAGTTTTCCAGGGAAAAAGTCACTAAGCACACCAGTATGACCCATAGGGGCACATTTACTTACCTGCTCCCTGTACGATCCTGTTGGTGCGTTGTCCAACGATTCCTGAAGGTACAACACCCAGCATCTACACAGATCCCACATTCTCCGCAGATGTGGACAGGAGCAGATAGCTCCGTTCAATGTATAGTGGTCAATCCTGGTACTGCATATCTGCTTAGATGCAGTGCCTCAGTTTGGCCACTACTTGGAGCTGTCTGCTTACTGTCTTTTTCTCTGTATATCAGCTGTAGAGAATAGGTCATCTGTGAGGGTGATGATATAGACGACCTATTCCATGGATAGGTTATCAATATTTCAAAGGGGTTTGACCAAGTTTCATGGTGATCCCCTATTTTGTGGATGACAATTTAATTAGTAGGGCCTGACTGCTGGGACTCCACCGAGTTGGGATCCTATTCTCAGTAATTGAACAAGCATGCTACCTGCTGCTCCATTCAATACTATTAGAGTGTCGGAAACTGCAGAATGGAGCAGTATCTATGAGAGTGCCGGACACAGTTTAGTACTTTGTTTGGCAATTTCTGGTGCTCCCATAGTATTGAATAGAGCGGCATATGCTCCACCTGCCACTTCATTCAATTAGTGAGAAAGGAACAGTAAATTTAATGATTAGTGTGGATAGGTGGTGGTCTCAGCCATCGGGCCCCCACTGATCAGATTGTTGTCCCCTATCTTGGTGATAAGTAATAACAATCAAACCTGATAAGCTTAATGTTTTCTGTAAAACAAAGTCTGAGCATAGGTTCTGGTACAGTCTCAGGGGCATAACTACAGGGATAGCAGCAATAGCAGCTGCTATGGGGTCCACAGTGCCAGGGGGCCCTCTATCTGAGGTGTTGGATGTGAATATGCTGTATGTGTGTATCTGTGATGTGTATGTACGTGCATGTGTAATGTGTGCGGTATAAGCTGTATATCTGTATATATGATGTTTAAAACCATGTGGAGAGTTGAGCCACTTGCCTTAGGCAGCACCACTGACAGCAACATAAGGGGCAGCATCAGAAGCACACTTATCTGCTACAAAGCAGGATCTGCCACAAAAAACAATGGGGCACATTTACTTACCCCGTCCCTGGAGTTCACCGAAATTCACTAAGATCGTGCGACGGCACATCCCCCTAAATCGTGTCGCATGGAAGCCAGCGCAGCTGCACCAAAAAAAGGGTCCCGTGTGACACAATTGCAATGCACCCACTACTTAAATACCCGTGGAAGTCTTTTTCCCATTGGAAAAAGGGCACAGTCCGAAAAAAGTGCGTTGCAAAGCCTAAGTAAATGTATCCCAATGTCTCTTCACAGCTGATGTCCGCATGGATGCACAGTGCATCATCGTCGGACAGTCCGGATCGGGGATCGTGACTCGAATGGGTAAGTAAATGTGCCCCTGTATGTATATTTCTTAAGGGGTAAGTGGGGCCCCATTCAGAAGTTCCCTTTGGGGCCCCACCTCTCCTAGTTACGCCACTGCTCAGTCTCATTTATTAAAAGTTTCCTGTGTCATTTGTTTATTTACACCAACACAGTCATATTAACAGCATGGGGCCGGTGTTAAGGAAGTATTTCTTTTCCTATTTTTTTCTAAGATTCAGAGGGATAATGAATCTTCAGCTCAGATGGGAGATGCGTTGGACATTGCAGCTCGAGCTCCATGTGTCTCATCACATATTCCATTTGATCGTCATTTGGCACGCTTAGTCATGTCTGTGTGGGTGGACGTCTGCTGCCAAGTTGGAAATGTTGGGTAGAAAAATCTGAACAAGTGAAGCGCACATTCGCAAACCAAACAGGGAACCTACAGTCTGTTATGATAAATGAAGAAACTGTCCATTGACTGATAAAGAATGTTTTACATATTTTGTCAAGATAATTATATTCTGCAAATCAGCTTGTGGTTGACTTGTGGTCGCTTCCAGAGTGTTATATGCGTCCTGCACGGCTATCTCAAGTCTATCGACAGTGATCTATAGGGATTTACTGTTTACTTCGTATTTGGTTAATTTATTTTCAATGCCATATTTAAACTTTCGAGAAGTCTAAAATCAAAATAAGTTGTTTTTGGAAATTTAGGATGACCTCTGTATGAGCTGATGTTTTAGGCATCTTGGGATTCAGTGTGTGTAGCCTTTTCAGTGATATGTTGAAATTTGTAAAATCTTTTAATTTGATGAGGTTTTCTTATAGGAGGACATAGTAAAGTTTAGGACACAGCTATGGTCACAGATACTGCCGCAAAAGCACGAGATCAGCCGAAGAGATCGAAGCCAAACAATCTGACCCATGACTCTTACTATAATCCCTACTACCAGTGACGGACCTCCAGTTCACTCTCTTGACCACTAGGGATGTTCCTAATAAGTCCTGTAATAGTATAGTGGTATTCTCATCAACCCACACATTACCGTAAATCACCACTTGATTAACAGCTAAGCAGCCTGTAGCCCCTTAGTCTCATTTGCATAATTTTTAATGCCTATTTTTGTAAATACACGGGTGTGAGAAGCTAAAAGAAAATTGGATCCTGCCAAAGGGGGAAGACATCATCATGTAAATCTGTTTGGTTGAAAATCCTTCATCCTGGTGGTAAATTTCCTTTAAAGCAGTGTTCCATGGGATGTCAAGTGATGTAAGAGGAAGTGATCCAAGGAGGTTACTGATTGGTTGAAGCAGGGTCAGCGATCCCCAGGGCTTCCAGGTCAGTCCACTTTTTTTGGCACCCAGGCCTCCATAATAAATATTTGATCTCAAGATTTTAGCGACAGATTACATAAAAAGTCTATGCAGAGGAGAGGAGAAGTGGAGTGACGCACAGTAGCTAGGTCTCCATCTACCAGGTCCGAGAAGACTCTATATTCACAGACAGAGGCTACAGAGATGAAGGTGGCTAGAAAAAGATTTTAAGTTGACAATGACCATAAATAGTGTTACTTCTCACGTACACACACAAATATGATGGAAGGTGTTCTTAATTACATGAAACTGTTAATCCTAGTATCAGACAGAATTCTAAGGTATTGGGTTGCACAACTTTAGTAACCTTGAGTCTAGAGATGAGCGGACTAGTTCAGGTTCTGGTTTGTCCAAAACCCAAGCTGAAAGTTCTGTTAGGGTTTGGGCAGTGGCTTAACTACCCAAGGGCTCGGTACGGTGAGCACAACGAGTACTCACTGTTTTGAGCCGTGGCCGCAAAAGAAATAGAGCGTGCTCCATCTTTGGTCGTAAGAATGGCCGTGCGGCTCTATTCTTTATGGAGAGGGGAGAAGGTGAGACGCGATTACCTCTCCTCCTCTCCACACGCCCAACGTGTGCCTGCCAGGCTATAGCCGGGCGGGCACACATTTATGTGAATGCAGCCTAAATATGTATATATTTTTTCAAGGGGAAGAAATCTGCTATGGGGCCCAGCCCTTCCTATTTACGCCCCTGGGTTTGGGTGACAAAGCCGCGCGCTAACCCCCACCGGTAACACCCGCGGTTGGTACTGATAACTAAAGCCTTACCCTTTAGACGTGGGAGCAAAGATGTGCATTCACTGCTAGCATTTAAATATCGTCGGCAAAGAGTTAACTCCACGTGGGTGTAACCAGCTCATGTCCAGGTTCAAGGATCCCAGCTGAGGTCTGCTCATCACTACCTGAGACAAGAAAGTTTGGTAATAAGTACAAATCTCAGATATCATCATGAATATTTTCTGTCTTGCCTATGTTACTATTTCTTGATGATTTGGTCCATCTACTGGCAACTTGCAGAACTATATTCTGAAAATAATGCAATGCCTCAGATCCTGTCGCTAGCAACATAGCAGAAACATTCTGCATCTGGAAGAAAGCAAAGAAGAAGCCACGTTAGAAGATCTATTATTCCATCGTGTTTGGACAGGCCATGATGTTATGGTTACTACCGGGTTATAATCAAATCCATGTATTCAGCTCTTCATAGCGTTAGCAAATGGAGCGTGTAGAAAGAGGTGTAAAACTAAAACAAATAAATACCCATTTCCATCAGCGGCTACAGTTCCTACTGATTTGTTTGTTCTCGTACAAATTATTGATAGTCAATTATCCAGAACGTGATAATATCTGTGTACTTTGCACTGCAGCATTTTCCTTCAGGTGTCATATCAGCTACTCCTCCAAGTCTCATATCATATTTAAGCTATTTGTTATATGAGACACTTTCGCTTGTCGACACCCGTATTCAAGAGAGCAACGAAACTTCTTCCATTCAGAAAAAGTTCACCTAGAGCCAAAAAGGAGGGTGCCCATGCCAAGAACTGCCCAAAGTGCCAATGTTTACAATAAAACAGCTCCTGATTCACATTATTATGACTTTTTTGACTGCTTTTAGAATATGCTGCCTGATTTACCTCTATTACCCCATGGCCCCAAAGCGACTTGTTCCTCAAAGATTTTCATTTTTGAATCACTATATTTTAGGGCATTATTATGGCCTTGTGGTTTGCACTTTATCATTGAAGTCTCTGGAACATGATCTTTAAAATGTAAAGGCTATAATTTATATATTTTTGTATTT
Source organism: Engystomops pustulosus (assembly GCA_019512145.1). NCBI lineage: Eukaryota > Metazoa > Chordata > Amphibia > Anura > Leptodactylidae > Engystomops > Engystomops pustulosus. Next base: position 18,586,386 of record CM033647.1, read on the forward strand.
TCCTTGAACTTAAAAAATTGCACCAAGTTTCAGTATGCAATCTCCGTTCACATACAGCTTTATACTTATACAGCCCATAAGACTCTTCTATCTTCTGCTTGTAGACACTGATGATGAGGTGCAAAATCGGTGTCAGCGTTAGCTGTAATCCTAGGTCTGATTTTGTCTCTATTGTTCATGGTATTTGCTTGTGTGAACATGGACTTAGCCTGCTGACTGTCCAGGAACTGATTGCACCACATCCTAATCCTCCTGCAATTCGATCTGGTCCAGGAAAAGTTAACTGTGACTGACAGAGCTCTGCTCTAATTGTCCATGGAGCAGAGTCTCCTTTTCCATTCAGTTCACTGCCAGTTATGGTTAATTTTGACTTGCTCCATATTTTGCGAGAGAGACTCTGTTTCTATAATTCTGGTATTTAGATCTTGGCTCCTGTTCAGACTTTTCTTCTTGTTTTGTGATTTTGTACTCTGTTGTGACTCGTCTTGAGGACTATTCTGCTCTGTTTGTGTTGTTTGTCCTGTTACATGTTTGCACTTTGGTGTATGGAGAGACTGATTGCCAGTTACTGGTCACTATTTAGGGTAGATTGATTAAGTAAGTATGTTTTGTTTTGGGGCACTCAATATCAGGGCTCACTGTATGTATCTGTCATCCTCCCATTACAATGAGGAAAATGAGATTCCCTCTCTCTCTGCATAATCCACTGTAGTGCTTTTCTCCTTCACATTTATATTGACACAACCTCTATGATTTAATCCTCCTTCTGCATATTGTGATAAGGATCATACCTCTGTATAGTTTTGCACTTTACAAAAATTTACATTTAGTCCATACTCCATAGGCAAATTGGTACCTTGCACCTTACTCCTGTAGCACCATGATTGATGGCTTGACCCTTTCCATTAGCTGCCAACACAAACCCCTTCTTATTATATGTCTACCTTCTGATCTGCTGCACAATATGATATAATTTATAGTCACTGCATTCATTCATTGGTCCATTTCACAGCTAATACACGTCAAACCTCCATGAGTGATGTGTCTTCAGGAAATTTCATGTTGGGAATAAAAAATCATATTTTTTAATGGGGCAGTGGTTACCAGAGATCTGTTCCTTGTTACCATTATGGACTGGGTGATGAGATCGAAGCTTATAGGGCTTATCTAGTGACAATAAGTTAGCCCCAGGATAGGGGCTAACTTGCTGATCGGCGGGGCTCTCAAAGATCACAAGAATAGGGGTCTGTCGTGCCCCCATTGCACCACAAATGAATAAAGTGGCTAGTTGCTGGTCCATTGATAGTCTACAGATACTTGAGTATGGAGCTTGGCTACTCCACCAGTGCCATAGATATGAAAAGAGCAACATGGCGCATGCGTGACCAGCTTCTCTATTTATCTGGAGTGCTACGGGGGCACAACAGACCATAGTTCTCTTAATCCATGGGTATCCCATTACTGAGAGCCCCACCAATCACAATGCACTTGTTGGGAAAGTAGCAAAGTAAAAAAAAAATCGCGGCTATTTAACCCGCGAACTGCCCCCCCCGACTTCTACTATCGCCCAGGTTAGGATCTTTAATTGCACTTGATAAAGGGGACTTTTTGATCCCCGAAACGTGTTCTGTTCCTGGACGATCTATTTTATACTAATAAAAATTATTTTGGATAACGAATGTTCTTGCTGTGCGCCTCCTGTCCTGGACCCCCCCTGAAACTACAATGTACTTGTTGTCAATGGACAAGCCCTTTAAGGGAAGTGGTAGACACCCTTTAATAGGAGAATCGTTTCAGGCACAAGAAGGGTTACACAATTTTCATTAACTCCCGGCTTAATTCTGTCAGATAAACTTACAAATGACATGATTTCTATTTTCTTCGCCGGCTGTAAATCACATCCATTAATTACTTCAGTTGCTTTAGTTTTACCTGTCAAAGAGAATCCAGAAATCTCCTGATATTTAATCATCTTCCCAGTATTTTTCTAAGGTGAACAAAACAAACAGGTAGGAGGAAAAAAAAAAAAACATACGCCGCGGAAAACACTCAAACATTTGGAGACCCATCAGCCTGTCTCCCAACACTCCCTGTCATAAACACACAGATTACCTTTATTATAAAAATCACAGGCAATTAGACATTGCTATATATATCAGCCAGCTGCACACATAAATAACAGGCGTATACATGCGACCGGAGCAGGAGAAAGCTATCACAGCCGGGCCTCACATTGAGTGATAGCGATCACTGTCATCCGCCTAGACTAAATAATCACACAATATTATTTACCCAAGACAAGAACATTTGTGACATATGTGGATCCTGTATTCAGGGTTTTTTTTCCCCCTCAGATGAAGTTGCAGCCTTGAGGGATATGCTGCAATTTAATATGAGAGAAAATACATTTGCTTTAAAAAAACCTGACACACGGGTATTTTATATGTGATAGACAGAAAGAAAGAGGCGACTATGCTATAAAGAATAAACATGTTAAGATACATACATGAATAAAAACATAATAATAATCCTTTATTTCTATAGCGCATACAGATTACGCAGCGCTGCACAGAGTTTGCCAAATCAGTCTCTGTCCCCAATGGGGCTCACAATCTAATTAACCTACCAGTATGTTTTGGAGTGTGGGAGGAAACCGGAGGACCCGGAGGAAACCCACGTAAACACGGAGAGAACATACAAACTCTTTGCAGGTGTTGACCTGGATGGGACTTGACCCCAGGCTCCCAGTGTGACAAGGCTGTAGTGCTACCCACTGAGCCAGAATATAAAAAAATATATGTTCGGGGTGACCACTTTACCTCATGTTTTTTGTAATGTGTGTAAGTGTGGCGGGGAGGGCAGGTAATATGAGGTAATTTACCAATATACATCTATGAGAAGTTCTGGTCCACTTTCTTGATATGTAAAGTGAAGCCTCCTGTCTTTTACCTCATCAGCCAGAGATTCCTGACCATAAAATGGCCGCAGATGGAGGGTCCTGTGATCTCTATCCGTCCATGAACAATCACCCTGCCAGGACCTTGATCTTATATTTATGAATACTATCATAAAGGGGAGGTAAACTAGCAAATACAGAGGACATAGAAATAAATTTGAGCTAGGGCAGCATACAAACATAGGCTACATTCACACTACAGTATGGGGGACGTATATACGGCCGACGTATATACGGCCGATATACGTCCCCCATACACTTCTATGGGCTCACGGCCCTGTACGGGAGCGGTACGGTACAGCACACGTGCGGCACCGTACCGCTCCGTAGCCCGGGGAAAGATAGGACATGTCCTATCTTTTCCTGTATTACGGCGCCGTGGCCCATATGTTCCTATGGAGAGGGGCGGGGGTGAGCTGCGCTCACCTCCTCCTCCTCTCCCTGCGCTGCCGTGTGCCCGCCGTGCTACGGTGCGGCGGGCTCACGGCAGTGTGAATTTAGCCATACACTAGATAATATCTGTTTACTATTATCCAGAACTTTAGGAATGTGTTGGACTGTGCAACCTAAATCTCTGCTCAAAGATCCACTGATACCCCTAATAACCACCACCCAAATAATTAGGAATACTGCTATCCCCCATATACCTGGGTTGATTGTGCACTACAAAAACTAATAGTGCCACATGTAACTGCATTGTATGTTAAAAGGGGCCAGTTTACCTCATGTTTTTTGTAATGTGTGGGGGGACAGGGTATGGGGTAATTTACCAATATACATCTAGTAATAGTTCTGCTCCGCTTTCTTGATATGTAAAGTGAAGCCTCCTGTCTCTTACCTCATCAGCCAGAGATTCCTGACCATAAAATGGCCGCAGATGGAGGGTCATGTGATCTCTATCCGTCCATGAACAATCACCACTAAGAGATCACTTGACCCTCCATCTGCGGCCATTTTATGGACAGGATGCTTTGTTTCTCATATCAGGAAAGCGGAGGAGAACTATTAATAGATGTATATTGGTAACTTACATAATATCCTGCCCCCCACACTTATATACACATTACAAAAAACATGAGGTAAAGTGGTCAAACCCTTTAAGGTAGCACTAATCATCTAAGGTGGACTTTGCTCTGTGTCAGTTAGTCAAGTGCATTTTCATTTTTGAGAAATGAAAGCTAAATTTTAACACTACTTATCATAAGTAGGGGAGATTTATCGGGAGTGTGTGAGATCAAAACTGTTTGTAGTTGTTCATGGCAACCAATCAGAGCTCAGTTTTAATTTTCCCACAGCAGTTTATAAAATGAAAGCTGAGCTCTGATTGGTTACCATGGGCAACTAGAACAGTTTTGCTCTCAGGCACTTCTGATAAATCTGACCGGACTGCCCAAATAAAGTTAAACCACGAACCACCGGGAGCACAGGCCCCTTTAACCCTAAACCAATATTCGCCGTCACACAGAGACTTGGTATTAAAGTTGAACGTATGGGGGTTGCCGCAAGGGTCGGCGACAGCTTTATATATTATTGTAATATACATTTCTTATTTTTATATTATTTTTTGTATTATTTTAAAACATAATTTGAACAGGTAAACAAATTTAAATAACAACAAACAAAGTGCAACAAAAACCCCTCCCACCTGTATGCCTGCCAGCCAATGGGCATGTAGGCCAAATAACCCAACTAACCGCCAGCTCTGACAATAGCAACTCCGAAAATACCTTAAACAAAGGGAGGGCGGGTGGGAAACGCGATCCAGAAAGAGGGTGAGTGACGTCTGCAGCCCCTATTTATGCTATGCTCACTTCCTGTACCACCCACGACACAAGCCCGCCCCTAGTCACGTGGCCCCCACCTCCCTGGGATACGCAGGGAGACAGAAAGGAAAGGAAAAACCACCTCCATCAAAGAGGGCCTATTCCTGTACTTATAACCCCGTTACCTAAGACACCCTTTGTGCAGTCATTAGCCCAACGTCTATACGCCTCCGGGCTTGCAAGACTACATCCACAAATAGGATTCATTAATCTGTTAATCTCTGAAAAAATATTCATCATTGAGATGATTTATTATTAAGTAATAAATAATAATTCTTTATTTATATAGTGCACACAGATTACGCAGAGCTGAGTTTGCCAAATCAGTCCACGTCCCCAATGGGGCTCACAATCTAATCAACCTACCAGTATGTTTTGGAGTGTGGGAGGAAACCCACCCAAACACAGAGAGAATATACAAACTCTTTGCAGATGTTGACCCTGGGACTTGAACCCAGGTCCCCAGCGCTGCAAGGTTGTAATGCTAACCACAAAGCCACCGTGCTTAAAGTATTAAAGTAATAATGGTAATGGAAGGGATCACCTTCTGTTTTTGTAAAACAGAAAGTGTAATGGAGACCCCTCCCCAACGCAAGTCTGAACTGAGCCTTACAGCACTGCAATGGCAGAACATTTATCAGCTCATTAATAACTCCTTTAATATTTGATGCCATTTATTCTCCTTGGCCCAATTTTTTGGATTCTTTAATACACAGATGCATTTCGAAGTTTTACTTTAACTGTAGCAGTAAAAACTTTTTCCGTATAGGATAGTGAGAGCGCCATCCTATATAGATGAGAGTTAAAATCCGTTATTAAAATAGTACAGTCCCCGACAAGAGAATCTGTCATAGCTCAAGAAGAAGCCTCTCTGAAGAGGTGACAAAGGAATTTGCCACTGTTTGATTCAATGCAGCCACGAAAATAATTTGATAGTTGTGTTATTCAGCCCATCTCGGTACAAAAGCGAAACGGGATTATTTTCTCAAGATGCCATTGTTGAAACCCATTCACACAGGGACCCGAGGCTGAGTGAAAAAAGCTTGGGCATTATATATTTCTTGCATTACATTCACTATATAATTATAGTATATTCTCCCTCTTTTGGCAGCCACTCATAAACAAATGAATTTGACATGGAAAAGAAATGTCTTTTTTTTTTCTCCCCCCTTCAGCTGTGATTGGCAGCTTACAAATGGGCGCTTCTGTGCCGCGCCACCATTCAGTGGAGTATGCCAATTAGCAAAGACAATAATTAAATAAGTAAGCCCCCAGATGTTCATTATCAATGAGCAGATCTGTCAGAGGAAAGTGGTATTGGTGCAAGCTTCACTCACTGAGAACTCGAGTTGTCCAGCTCCACTTTACTAACAAAAAACGAAACATTTCATCGCCCGGATCTTGTTAAAACTTCAGAGTTGACAGACTTGCTTGAAGTTTTGCTGTTTGGGTTCAGCTCTTGAATGAAAGCTTTAGGTGACACACGTGCAGCTTTTCCAAACCTTCTTTGAGAACGTCACAGGCTGATAATCTGTATAGTCCGCTTAAAATGTATGGAAAGCGAGCAGCGGGGGTAAGGCATTTGAAATAAGGGAATGGGGCTCATTTACTAAGGGTCCATGGATCGCACTTTCATCGGATTTTCAAATTTTTTCGGGAATTGCACCGCTGTGACAGGTATTTAACTGGGGATTGTGTCGCAGGCGATCAGATTGTGGTGCAGCTGCACTGTCTTTCATGCCACAGAAATCGATGGGGTGTGACATTGGTCTGTCCGTTTGATTTGGACTGAGCGCGGGATTTAACTTTAAAATTATTTCGCAAGACAATGCACTTACATGCACCAGGAAGAAGAAGGTGAACACCGGCGGACCTGAGCGGGGAAGCGACACATGCAGGATATCGGGCGCACAATCTTAGTGAATCACGGCAGAGTGCATTCCAGTCCGACAATGCACTTTTGGGGATTGTGACAGGACAGGTAAGTAAATGTGGCCCAATATGACTGCATTGTAGAGGTTTATATGAAGAGATTCCTACTAGTCAAAGAATAATGTCATAAAAACATAAATATAATTCCTTGATTTATATAGTGGCAACATATTCCGCAGTGCTGCACAGAGTTTGCCAAATCTGTCCCTGTCCCCATGGGTCTCACAATCTAATCAACCTACCAGTATGTTTTGGAGTGTGGGAGGAAACCGGGGGCCCCGGAGGAAACCCACACAATCACAGAGAGAACATACAAACTCTTTATAAGCTAGATGGATAAAAGGGGAGGGATGGGGTTGGGATGAAGAACAAAGCTATAGGAGGTATCTGCAAATATCTCAAAGTATCAAGGTAGGACAGGATGAGTAGAAAGGTGGGTATGAAGGTAATCGTGTTCCTTTAGGTCAGTGGTCATGAACCTTTTTGTATCCAGGGACTGCAAATTAACCAACTGGGTTGGTTAACTCTCTTACCATGGACCCTGGGAAAAAAATTGTCTGCCCCACAATTACACCATATCTAACCCCGTATCCATATAATATGCCATTTCCTGCAGCCCCTGGTCTAAAATACCCCCTTTCCTATAGCTGCCCCCGTCTCTGTAGCCCCCTTTCGATAATGCTCCTTTTTCTGTTGTCTGTGTTTATAAGAAGGGGGCTACAGAAAACTGGACACTGTTATACCCCTTTTCTATAACATCCCACACACACTTATAATGTTCTCTTGTTTCAGGCCTAAAAAATATATACATACTATACATACTCAAGTATAAGACAAGCCATCTAATTTTACCACAAAAAAACTGGGAAAATTATTGACCTGAGTATAAGCCTATGGTGGGAAATGCAGTCACTACTTTTAAATAAAATGTTCAGCAGCCTTCCCTCACTAATAAAATATCCAGCAGCAGCAGCCTCCCCTCACTAATGGAATGTGCAGCAGTAGCCTCCCTTTATTTATAAAATGTGCAGCAGTAGCCTCCCTTTACTAATAAAATGTCCAGCAGCAGCCTCCCCTCACTTATAACATGTTCAGCAGCTTCCCATCACTAAATGTCCACAGCAGAGCTTCCCCCATTAATGAAATGGCCACAGCAGAGTCCCCTTTTAATGTATAAACTTTATACTTAACTCCGGCTTCTTCTTCTCACAGCTCTCACAGCTTCCTGGCAGAGCAGGCCGAGGCAAGACTAGGTGCTCTGGCCACCTACACACAATGATGTAATCATCAAGAGACACTGCTGCATTATAGTGTGTGTGTGTGCGGGCAGATCCCATAGACATACCTCTGCCCGCTCTACCTGCGAATAAAAGAAGCTGGAACCTTCGGGAGAAGAGGAGCTGCGGGGGAGCTCAGGAGGTAAATGCCACATTTTTTTTAAAGTTTAGGTTCTTCGGCCATGGCGCGGGACCAGGTGTTGCATGCCCGTTTTTGGACCAAGTGCTTTGGTTAAGGACCACTGCTTTAGGTCAAACATTTTTGTCTGAATGAAATTGTTTTGTTTGTTTTATATTATAATAACTTGGTAATCTACGTATCAGTATGGTTCTGTGTTACTTTGTAAATGACATAGTGGAAATGAAAGGTTAATAACTTGGTGGCATTAATGGTTTTCCAGTTTGGACAAACTACTTTCCCATTAGAAAAATTGATCCCTTAATGGGACAACACAGTAAACAGCTATACTCTGTGGAGAACCTTGACAGTAAGGGGCTCATTTACTTACCCGGTCCATTCGCGATCCCGATGTTGATTCGGAGCTTGCCGGGATTCACTAAGGTCGCGTGCCCAATATCCACTAGGTGTCGCTGCTGCGCCGAGGTCCGTTGGAGTTCACCATCCTCTTCCCGGTGCATGTAAGTGCGTGTCAAGCGGCACATTTTTTTAAAAAAATACAGCGGTTTTTCTGAATCCGTGCGGCAAAAACCTGTGGCAAAACGGCGCAAACCGTTCATTTTCAAGAAACCCAACGAAAATGAGCGATTCGGGCCCTTAGTAAATGAGCCCCTAGGTGTCCAATTTCTCTCCAGCACCCCAACAGGACCAAGTAAGCATAACACAAGGTTAATTTAAGTCAGTGGGATATCTCTAAAACGTAGGACAGGATGGGTCCTCCAAAGAAAGAGATTGGATCTTCACAAAGAAACCGATCTTCACTCCAAGAGGAGAAAATCTTTGACAGGCAATGCAGCTTCTCCACTAGTAAACAAGCCCTTCAACTATGAGGGTCTGGGCAATGTCTTCAGATATTACAATGGTCATGGTTTGAATGCTAGATCAGAGTATCTTCCAGTGGACTTAGGTCCCTACACTTTATAATAGGTCCCAAAGATCCAGCAGAAGACAAACCCATTTGGAAGTAACACGAGGGGTCTCTTGACACTAAGGGTGATTTATGATTTATGGATAATTATATCTTATTGATCAGACATCCTTTATGGGGAATTTATGGATAAAGGTGGGTCATCAAGTGGACATTGTCGAAACCGGCTATTCCAAAATCGACTCCTCTCGTTTAGAGGGCAGACATGAACACAACAAGAAGGAGACCTGGTAGTTCATAATTTTCATTCCAAGGTCATTCATTTATATACTTAGAGGAAGAGTGGACAGCAGATTGCTGAATTGACGAAGACTTTAATTAGAGGTCTTGAATTTTTGGTTAGAGTGATACTTTTATGCCCATAATTCATACACTACAGAATAATGAATATTAATCTGTAGTTTGGAGAAGCTCTAATCCAATTTATACAGTAAGTTTAAAGGGAGTTTCTTGTCCACACAACCAATTATACACTCACCGGCCACTTTATTAGGTACACCTGTCCAACTGCTCGCAAGCTCATCAAAATTGGACAGTAGAAGATTGGAAAAACGTTGCCTGGTCTGATGAGTCTCGATTTCTGCTGCGACATTCGGATGGTAGGGTCAGAATTTGGCGTCAACAACATGAAAGCATGGATCCATCCTGCCTTGTATCAACGGTTCAGGCTGGTGGTGGTGGTGTCATGGTGTGGGGAATATTTCCTTGGCACTCTTTGGGTCCCTTGGTACCAATTGAGCATCATTGCAACGCCACAGCCTACCTGAGTATTGTTGCTGACCATGTCCATCCCTTTATGACCACAATGTACCCTGTAACATCTGATGGCTACTTTCAGCAGGATAATGCGCCATGTCATAAAGCTGGAATCCTCTCAGACTGGTTTCTTGAACATGACAATGAGTTCACTGTACTCAAATGGCCTCCACAGTCACCAGATCTCAGTCCAATAGAGAATCTTTGGGATGTGGTGGAACGGGAGATTCGCATCATGGATGTGCAGCCGACAAATCTGCAGCAACTGTGTGATGCCATCATGTCAATATGGACCAAAATCTCTGAGGAATGCTTCCAGCACCTTGTTGAATCTATGCCACGAAGAACTGAGGCAGTTCTGAAGGCAAAAGGGGGTCCAACCCGTTACTAGCATGGTGTACCTAATAAAGTGGCCAGTGAGTGTATATATATATATATTCATTAGGGGGTGCTATATATTTTATCAGGGTTGTACATATTAGTTATAGGATACAGATTACTTTGCATGTAAACCAAATGTTGGGGGGGGGTCTGTATTAATACAATGGGGGTGTTGTTATTGATTGGTGCTTAGCATGCTATAATTCCAGTAGACTGTATATATATATATATATATATATATATATATATATAATGAAGGGATGTTTTATATGTGGGGAGAGCGCGGTCAGTTGTGTTGTGAGGGGTATATATTATTTAGGAGCACAGTGTTGTTATCCAGGAGACTTCATACTGTAAGTGACTGTGGTATTTTTAGGGACGCCGGGTGGAGATGCTGCACGGAGCTGAAGATATCTGCCCGTGAATTCAGCAGTGATACGTCATGGATTGGAGAACCTGGAATAAAGTCCTCCTGATGGAAGAGCTTGTCATCTATAAGGTACTAGATGCCACTAATGACTCCCAGAACCTGTAGTCAGTCACACAGTGTCAGGGAGCTGCCTGTAGGGTTGTTAATTGTTAGTAAAGTTTAAGGGTTTACTTAACAGGGATCGGGGGGGGGGCAGCATTTTAATATTCGCCTCAGGCAGCAAATATGCTAGAATCGGCCCTGCAGGAATATGCATAATTGACATACAAATGGGTCCTTAAAATATAAGCTAATATGTAATTAAAATGTTGCTCCCCTTAGCAGAAAAATGCTGTGGTCATACACTGTAATGAAGAATTAAAATGATTTTAATTAAAATCCCTTTAATCAGTCAGTTGATTTCCTCCTTGTGGTAAAATATGTGTGGTAAGTTGACAACGCTCACCTGATATCTTGGGAAGATTCCCGCTCCTGCCGCACGGATCTCCACATGATTAGCATGTTTGACATAGAAGACTTCAAGAAAAACCAGCGATCCAGCGCATATGGTTATAGATCTTCCAAATTTTTATTGTCTCCAAGATATGTAATATAGCATCACACAGACCAAAGCGCTGCGTCCATAATCTGGGCTACAAATTTCAGCCTACGTGTTTTGAGCGTGTTAAAGCTCTTAATCAAATTTATGCACATGAAAAAGATGTAAACTTGAAACGGATGAGGTCAGCACTCACTTATTCATGAATAATCGTGAATCCTTTATTGGGGAATCAGCAGTTACAAACTCATACACATGAGTATAATGATAGAGATTATCTGACGCGTTATAACAAGATTGGGGACCCATAAACCAAACTCCATTGAGTCGGTCAATGGGACTTTCAGTAAAGCTACAGTATGTCCTGTAGTCTCATAGAAGTAAATGGAGCGGTGGCTGAGCATGCGCGCTAGCACTCCATTCATATGGGATATTCAGTATCCTAGTGAACCGACTATGGGGGTCATTTATCTTATCTCTGTTTGTTTTGGTTAGTTTTTGCCTGTCGGTTTTTCCGTCTGCTTCTTTGCTAATTTATCAATCTCACTTTTAAGATCTCTTTTTGAGACATTTGTAGCAAATGTGGCAAAAATGTCACACAAATGTCACAAATCACTTCTTACCATTTTCTAAGTTGTATGGATTAGTCTGGAGTTTTTTGCGCCCAAAAATTACGCAAATTTTAGACAATTTGAAATGATAAATGTCATTTGCACCATTTAGCACATCTGGAAGAGAAGATAAATGTCTCTTACTGACAAAAAACAATTGTTCGGCGGACATTTCAAAATGTCTCCAAAAAGGGCGCAAAAATTACAATGCGCCAAAAAATGTCTCAAAAAAGACAGAAAAAACAGGAAGATAAATAAAGATAAATGACCCACTATGAGTCTGATCTGTTAAGCCGTTATTCTGCTTTCCAGTCTGTTTGTGGCCACAATTGTGATGCAAAGTCTGATTTTCTTGCTTACAAAATATAGAAAAGTCAGAGACCCCTGGACCCTATTAACACTGTTGAATAAAAAGCTTAAACAGCCAGGAAAAATAAAACAAACATCTCATATCTGTCACAATATGTGGCTGTGCCATAAATAGCCCTCATCAAAGTCGCTGTCTACACTTTCTCTAACACCGGGTTTCTGTTGCTATATGGCAGATGGAATATTGTATCATAATGTACTACATTGAAAATTACAGACCCATGATATGTAGAGATGAGTAGACCCCACACTTGCGTTCAGGATCGGGGGTTCAGTTGCACGACCTGGATATTTTTTCAATTTAGTGGCGAAGAGCCAAACAGGCAAATTGACGCCCCTAGCTAATAGCCATGGCTATGATTGGCCAGGTTTTGCAAGGGGTAGTCCAGTCTCTGCATTAAAGCCGATTTTCATGTATAACAGAGGCTATCAGTATAGATGGAAATGCATACATAATAGAACGCAAGTCATGAATATGATATAGATACAATGGGAGACATTTATCATACGCCGGCGCTTTTGCAGCCCGATACATAAAGAGGCCCTGGTCTCCTAATGTATCCAGCGGGGTCCTGCACAGCGTTTATTTCTATGCCAGGCCCTGTGAAAATTTTCCGGCTGCACCAAGTACGCAGCCATGGGGATGGTAATACCCCACGCCGGCCCACTCCCAGCCGCCCCCCCCCTTTCACGCCCCACTGTCGTAAAGATGGCAGATTGGGGAAAATAATCGCAGGTGCTAGCAATAACCTAGCAGTTGAGATTATTTCAGGGCTTCTACGCCACTGACGTGGTGCAGAGGCCCTTATAAATATGCCCCAATATGTGGATTGAATAGCAAAAAAAAAAATTGAAAGGTAAAAAAAGTAGCAGAGGAATCGCCTCCCATGTGTCGAGAGAGCTGCAGCCATAAATCCCTGGAATTGCAGTGACAGAATACAAAGTGAGGGGGCTTTGACACCAACCATCCCTAGCCTTATATAATGTATTCAGGCATCCTCAACAATATTAGCTACAACAATATTCATCATATTCCTCCACTATGACATGTCGGGGGTGGGGGTAGGGTGGAAGTCTTCTGTCCATGCATCAAAAGGTGATATGTGTTATATAGCCCTAAAGTTGGGAAGTAAGCACCCTCTTTACGGAGGCTTTGCCGATTAAGGCCACCTTGCAGGCATATGGAGACTAATGTTCCACTGGAACATTATGGGAAATACGTACGTTTTCCAGGATGGGATAAAATGTTGCCTCTCAGTTACCTTGTAAGGCAGCCCCCTTACCATCAAGTATGACTTTCAGGAAGCCTAATGACATGATGTGAGATTAAAGCCAAAACAGTATATCTATTAAAAAAGGAGCAGATTTCCTACTTTAGACGGAGCTGTTTCAATGGAGCCTCTCGTCAAGTTTTCCGACTTTCCCGGGATCGCGCCAGGGATTGTGTCGCACACGATCGCATTTTGGCGCATCGGCGCTTGCTTTCATGTGACAGAAATGGGGGGGGCGGGCCTTCAGACGATCCGACGGATTCGGACAAACGGCAAGATTCAACTTTGCATTTGTGTCGCTAGATCAAGCACTTACATTCACCGGGAAGAAGAAGGTGAAGTCCGGGGGATCGCGCGGGGATGAGTAAGTAAATCTGTCCCAATGTCTTTGCATTTCGTCAGTAGAATAGCTCTAAGAGGCAAACCTCAGGTGTGACTGATATTTGTATCCCAATGATATCTATAAGGTCTAGCGTCTGTCTCCAAAATGTTGCTATATATTGATAAGACCGGGTAAGATAAATGAAAGCGGCCTCATGGACCTGAGAGATTCTGCTGTTTTTACCTGCAGTTTTCATTCTTGGCAATGCAAGGGTAAAAAGTGAAGATATTGTAGCAAAATCTGTGAATGAGGGGAAGCAAACAAAATATTTCAGGTATCTTTGGCTGCAGTGACCTCCACAATAAGACACTAATGGCAATTTGGCTGCATGGGAACTCTCTTATAAACACTGATGGCCTCCTCCAATGGGACAGTGGAGCAAGTTAAGTTTTACATAAGTTGCCCATGTGTCCTTACTGTCAGTAGTCCTGATACTTACTTCTGTGCTGTGTGCATACTCTATGTGGATCTTTGTTTACATATCTGAGCTCTGATGAATAGGAGGAGCTGCAGCAGGAGACTCATCCTGCACCTGCTCCGCTCTTCTTGTCGGTGAGGATGGACTGTGAAAAGGGAGACACAGTGGCAGACGCTATGACGATGGGTTACAGCGGTGAGAGAGAGGAAGTTGTGTATGTATGGTGAGGGCAGCATGGTGAGAAAAGGGAAAGGCTGAAGCTCTCACAGGAGACAAAGACACAGGTACATAGACTTACAGAAACATGTCTAATGGAAGAGATTTATTGAAAAGTGCCCAAATTGTGCCAATTTGTCTGGGCAAATTTGTCCTTGATTCTGATAACTTCTCTGATGTATACTTATAAATTGGGAGGGTAAATTATACAGATTATATGTCCGATGACAGCTCCTAAACATTTGGGAAATTCATGTCTATCAAGGAATTATTGAGAATTGCCTTAAACTGTGTTTATGCTTGTTTTGCCAGAACAAAGACTACATCGAATTGGTTACTATCAGTACAAAAGGTGCATTACATAGAAACGCTTCGTAAAATCATAAATATCCGCGTAACTCATTGCGTCGCTACATCAATAGACGCTGTCAGCTTAAATATGTTTCCATTTAAGCTCCTAAAATTGCCGAGTCTAAGCAGAGGCTCCCATATAGAACGTATGCACGGCACACTTGTCAGGGAATTATGCAGATTTTATTTTGTTTTCTAGCAGAATAACAAGGGCATTTAATGTTTTACCAGAAATATTCCTCCGAAGCAGAGGGAGAGAAGAAAGACTATGTAAATGACTTGTGAAAAGTTTTTCCTGCTGTAGTTTACATAATCAGTTTCAAATTTTCTATTTTTAATCTTTAAGAAATCCTTTATGTCAGAGCGAGCTCTACATACCTATTCTAATGATGGAAACTGTGAAAATGTCACAATCTAGCAGATGTCATACAAAATGCTAATGAATGGAATTAAGTGGTTCTCCCCCCCCCCTCCTTCTTTTCTTTTTTTACCCGCAGAAGCCTAAATATCAGTGATGCAAATTCATGAGCGTCAGGCTGTATTATGTATGTAGATCCACATTCTACCAATTAGACTCAAATCATCTGTAATAAAGACTAATTATTTATATTTTTTCAATAGGAGCTGCTATTATAGATCCCAATGACTAAATATTACCAAGAAATAACGGTACCAGCATCTTGGGGTTGTGCTGGACTCCTACTTCTTTTTTTCACTATATACTCAATCTCTAGCTCGCTCTTGCCGCATGTGTAACATCCCCCCACCGGGGCCTAGCCTTTGAGGAGAGGCCTGGAGACAGCCGGGGCCCGCGGTACCGGAGTGGCTGGCGGTTGCGGCCTAAGCACGCTATTGTCACGGTGCTTGGTACGGGGGAACCGGAGGGCTGTCCTACAGCCTGGCAGGTCTCCAGCAGGGTGGTGTTGGCAAGAAATGATGAGGGAGAGGCTGCTATAGCGGATCTCCCTGGGGCAACCCCTTAATGTCCCGAGTGTGAGTCTCTGGGTGATGGACAGGGTGCCGGGTGATGCAGGCAGGGGTAGTAGCAGGGACCAGTCGGAGGCAGAAGTTGAAGAAAACAACTTACAGTTCGTTTATTGAACCGCAGGAACCGCAGCAAACGTGCCTTTAACAAGTTGGTGTACTGGAGAGGTATTTGGAGGGAGCCACAGGATGTAGATCACCAGCCTGGATGTAAGAGCAGGCTGGGAGGCAGCTGTGTCCTTAGAGGATGCTTCAGCTCGGTCCTGGATCTCTTCAGGTATCACCCTTGAAGGTAGGAATGATACCCCTTTTCCTCACTACACTACCTCTAGTCTTATCTTCCACTTCAGGCAGGGGCTAGGCTCTTCCTGCACTGGTCTGGTATGCTAGAGACTCTGAGCTGCTGCTCAGCTAACTACTCTCTGCTTGTGTCCTACAGACCCAGAGGGCCTGACTAGGACCGGGCTATTCTCCCTTCTGGGAGAGAGTGCTCTCCTCTCTCTCCTGAGAGAGACTTCTCTCTTTCTCTTCTAGAACATTCCAGGCTAGGGGGTTTTATTACCTCCCTTTGGTCAGGTGGTGGCTGCTCCTCCAATTACCTCTCAGTGCACAAAGACAGGATGTAACACAGACATTGGTTGACATAATTACATCACAGATTAACATCTGCCTTGCCAGGCAGGATTAACCACTGCAATTTCCCCTTGATCCTATAAGGACCATGTAGTGTAATGTGGTGTTACCTACAGGTGGGACGTATTCGCAAGCACTACCTCGCCATTGCATCGGCGAGGGTGTTGCACATGCTTTATTAGTAGAAGCCCCAGAAATCAGCACACTGAACATCAA